>JAGFBZ010002660.1:0-117546 GCA_018398805.1 Hirundichthys speculiger
TAACATATGATCAGCCACTCAGTGGAACTGTACAGATCAGGTTATGAAATAAACAGATAAAGTGTTGTTTTAGCCAAGATAATGAGAAACACCTACTTTTTTTCTTTTTTGTATGACAGATATTTCCACCTGGACTGCTGTATGCTCATCCTGCTGATATGACTTGAGGCGATACAGCATAATGCTGTGAAAAAACTGTGCCTCTATAAGGGAAATCAAGTTAAATATTTAACAGGATTTACTGTCATGCTGCAACTGCAGCTCTCTGTCACTTTTACATCAATGTCTGAATGAAACTGTGAGGAACATTAAAAGAAAACGACCAATGACTGAATGCTGTCACTAATGGATTTAAGAAGCAATTAATGTTATGTCTTCTGTTTGATAAGGGCTTTAGTGGCTTTATCTTAAAGTCACCTTCATTTTTTTGCCTGCTTCATACCCTACTTTTGCTTTCACCCTTCTCTCCTGACAGCGATCTGTGAGCAGTGACTTTGATGCACTTTTGGCAGCACAGTATGCGAGTGTAGCCTGGAGCAGAGATTACAGCAGTGTGTGGATGGAGTTGACTGACTATAGTGGCTACAGTTCCTTTGAATTATTTTCAGAAACAAGTCCAAAACACATGGATGGCGACTTTTAGAGGTATAGATATCATGGCATCTGACAGACGGTGTCTTATAAGGGTTCTACATTTTAGTGTGATTGAGTTGTGTAACTGAATTCAACATGTGCCCTTTTGCAATGTCTTGTCACATAAAGAAAATGTTGAAGCCTGCTTATATGCAAATCAGGTCTAAGCTTACCTTTAAACTACCCTTCACATAGCAAACAGCTGTAAAAATCACTTCAGTCAGTCGAATGAATGAAAGAGCAGAGAGACTATATGCTGCCTCAATTTTAGTAAAGAAAAATGTGACCACTTCATTATTTATATGTTTTCATATCCAAATAGAAAAGTTGTGTTTTCATGGCGTGAAGTTCTGTGTGCAGCAAAAGTTCTGTGATTCACTATTCAAAACTAATAGCCTGGAATAGGAGTGCTTTATGGGAAACAATTATTGTATTTCATTCACCTCAAGTAACTCAGCTCATGTTAAGTAATGGAGGCATGAATTATTCAGATGACTTTATATATATATATATATTTTTTTTTTTTTCCTTTATCCACGGTTTCATAAATTACAGATTGCATTTCTTATAATTTTGTGAGGCCAATTCCCTCAGCGTGCAATGTGCAGGGCTTCCCCTGGGATCCTGGTCCAGGTCATGCCAGATTTTTTTTTTTTTTTTTCAATATTAAAGGACGCCTGTCGGTCGGTACCGCTGAGGAGGCCCAAACTGCACTGTCGCCCCCTGGCTGCCGACGGAGACGTTCGTCCTACCGCGGCGCCGAGGGCTTCCATGACTTTGAGGAGCTTGTCTCCCGGTGGGGATAAAGGTGTTATTCTTACTTCATCAAACCTATAAAGAGCTTGTTTCACTCTCAGGTCAAAAGAGAAACTGTTCATTGGACTCAAGGTGTTAGGCGGCTCGGCTACAATCAGAAACTTCTGGAGCTTCAATTAACGGATGCAAATCGATATTTTAAATTACAGTAACGTATTATAGCAACGTTTCCACTAAGACAGTGGCTCCTGGATCCATCTTCTTTCAGGTTCTAGCAGGTCAACAGCAGCTCCTGTGTCTGGTTCTGGATTTGAAGTTGAGGTGCCACTGTTTCACCTGTAGGGCATCATTAACTCACAACACCAAACATCACTCCCGGATCAACTAGGTCCCCATGAAATTCGTTTTATTTTTTCTCAAATTCCGTTTTGATTTTTTTCATTTTCGGTGTTTTTTGGGTTTTTAATTTTTGAGAATTCCGTTTTAAGCATTTTGTGCAAATTTAACCCCAAGACAGTATATAAAATCATGAAATATAGACAATTTATGCAATTATAACTGTAAACGTTAATATTTTCCTACTTTTAAACATATTGTGTCCAATAAAACATTAGTTTTTTTGACAAAGGAAAAAAAAACTCAAATAGGTAAAATCCACTTAAAGTGCAAAAAAGAAAGAAATTTCAACAGCAGTAAACTAATCATTTTAGATTGTTTAATTTCTTCTGTTATCAGACACATAGTTCGACTATATTTACTAAATCCAAAGCACTGAACACTGGTTGTGTGTGTCAGTGTGGTTTTTTTCTTTAGCTGTTCCAGCTGTTTCAGCTGTTACAGCCTCACAGCTGTTTAGCTCAGTGAGGGATTCTCGCCTTTTTATGTTTGTGCTTTTCACTCGTCCAGTGATCCTCGCACGTATCTTTTCATGTCCATTCAACCGTGTGCTGGCTGAACTTGCAGAACATGTACCTGGCGGTTAGCTGCTAGTTCCTTCGCTTCTTCGCCGGTTTCTCAGATGGCCGATTCGACATGTTTTTTTTTAATTAATGAGGAAAGCGAGGACAGGAGGGGGCGGAGAAGCGTGCGGCGTCACAGCTTTTCGTTGCCCCTGTTGGAACATTTTTCTCATAAGAAAAGTTTATATTGCGCATTTAAAGTGAATTCCGTTTTTAATCTCCAATTCCGCGATTCCGTGATGGCGGATACCGTAGGGCGCTAATCAACGCTGGCGCTGCGCTGCCATGTCAGCTCACTGCTGCACAGACTTTCCATCACCGGGTCCGGGGTCTCTAATGTGGTGCTCACCTACCAGCAACAGCCCGACAACAAGAATTTTTTCCTTCTCTGCTGCCTTCTTCTTTTAGATTGGCGGTTGGTAAACAAGAAAAAGTGGTTGCACCACTGCCACTGAGCAGTATGGGGGGGGGGTGGTTTAAAAAGTAAGTGAATCCTACCCAGTCCATCACTATAAATGAAGACACTACGGCTGAAAGAGGAGCCTCTCGGCTCTACCCTGGACCCAAACCGATGGAAACCCAACTCAAGGTGCACCGGTCTGGTCTGGATCATCCCAGATGGTTCTGGCTACAGAACCAAACAAAGCCTGATTCATGCTAGCACACACGTAGCCGAAGAGGCAACGCTCATGAGTAGGGGTGAGTACTGGCAAGGAGCTCGCAATACGATATGTATCATGATACTTGGGTCACGATATGATATCATGATATCACGATATCACGATATATTGCGATATTCTACCCAGTTAATATCAGAATTAAAAGTAGAGATGAAAAATTTAATTCCTGTATATGTTCATCAGATCATTTAGACGACAAATTGAGTCAAAACTATTTGCTTCAAAACTACCTATTTATTTTTTATTATTAGTGTTTTTGCACATTTAAGTAAACATTACAACATACTGACAGCATTGTAAACACTGTAAATTTTTACCTAAGAAAATCGATATTAGGAGCTGAAAAATCGATATTATATTGGGCGGCCGAAAATCGCGATATATTGCCAAATCGATTTTTTTTTTTACACCCCTACACATGATCAAACAGAACCTTTAATCCAAAAGACTTTAAAACTAAAAGGACAACTGCAGCCAAAGAAGTAACAAAATTACAATGAATCTAAATTCCCTGAAGTAGCAGTGAAGGCCACACTTTAACAGTCCAATTTATGGTTTCATTTTGACCTGATGCTTCTTCACCTGGATGAATCAAACACACCTGCAAAAACCACATCTTCACAGTCTTAGCAGAAACGGCACACGAAACAGAAATGTCTTGTTACGATACAAACTGATATAAGTTCATGTCTTTAAATTTGAGATATTACTGCAACAGTCTTGATATGTTAGCCAAATATTTTAAAATCTGTACCTGATTTCATACTGAATTAACTGCAAAGTGTATAATAGTACACCAGGAGAAACGTCTCTGTTTGTGATCTGTTTGTGTTTTATTTCTTCATGCCTCGGAAAATCAAATCACAAGTTAAATAGACAAATGTTTAGACAATTTCAGTTCTGCAGTTAAAGGGAACACATCCAGCATGTTTCCTGAGCCATAGGATTTCATTTTATTTTATTTTATTTGTTGTTCTCTTGGGGCTCTACTGGGGTTCTTTGGGTTTTTTTTTTTTTTTGCATGTTGTACAGTTGAAACTGTAATTTAATGTTTTCCAGCCCTCCACGCAGCCTCTCTGTTCAGTTCCTGTCTGAAACAGGATGCTCTACGTCCTGTCCATTTAAAGCTTTTACAGATTTCAGCCCTGACGTCCGCTGAAGAAACCCCGTTGGTGTCGGTCGAGCTTATTTAAGTGATTTCATACGTATGAAAGGAATACTTGATATCTGCAACCTTACTTCCTTCAACTAAACACTCCAATGTGACGATATAAAAACACGTAGACCTGCGAGCCGCTCAGATACCACATGACTCGGCGTTGGGTGAACAGACATTGATATAACGTAAAAGAGGAACATCTGACAAGTCTGCATGGTAGACAGTCGTAATGTCGACGTGGTCGGCTGAAAGCTTCCTGAAGTATTTTGGAACTTAACTTCACTTTGTTTTCTAATTTATAGAGTCCAGTAAAGGTGAACTGGGGACATGTATCTATGAACTATAGTAATGTGAAAGTTACTCTCTGTCTCTTCTGTTTCTAGTGTCTTTCTTTTGTCTCAACTCTTCTGTTCCAGTAATAAAGATCCCTCGAGGGCTTGTTACTGATGTGAATACGACAGTGTGTATAGGAAGATGTGTATGTAACGTGGCTTTATTTGATGATATTTTAATAAAGTTAAACTGTTTTTAATTTAAATGTGGTGGAGTCACTTTCACGTGGAAGGCAGAGTGGTTTCAACAGGAAAACCACCGTGTCCTGTTCTCTCTGCAACGATGCTTTTAAAACTGAAGGGTGGTGTCAAATAAAACGAGCCTCTCCTCTTCTGAAACCCTCCACGTGGGTGTAAATGGACCGTCCAGCAGCGGTCCGGCGCCAAAACGGACTCAACGAGCATCCGTCGGAGTGAGCAGATGGAAGCCTCTGAGATGCCTCTGGACCGCCACAGGGCACCTCTGGACCGCCGCAGGGCACCTCTGGACCCTCTGGACACCGGGCACCTCTGGGCACCGCACCGGGCACCTCTGGACCGCCGCAGGGCACCTCTGGACCCCGGACAGGGCACCTCTGCACCGCCGCAGGGCACCTCTGGACCACCGCAGGGCACCTCTGCACACCTCTGCCGCAGGGCACCTCTGGACCGCCCACAGGGCACCTCTGGACCGCCAGGGCACCTCTGCACACCCTGCAGGGCACCTCTGCACCGCACCCTCTGCAGGGCACACCTCTGCACCAGGCACCTCTGGGCACCTCTGGCACCGCCGCAGGGCACCTCTGGACACCGCAGGGCACCTGCCCGCAGGGCACCTCTGGACCACCTCTGGACCGCAGGGGCACCTCTGGACCCCTGCAGGGCCGCACCCTGCCGCAGGGCACCTCTGGACCGCCGCAGGCAGGGCACACCTGCTCTGCACACCGCAGGGCACCTCTGGACAGCAGGCACCTCTGGCACCCCTGCAGGGCACCTCTGGACCAACCTCTGCAGGGCACCTCTGGACCACCGCTCTGCACCTCTGCACCGCCGCAGGGCACCTCTGCACCGCAGGGCACCTCTGCACCGCGGGCACCTCTGGACCCCCGCAGGGCACCCTCTGCACCGCCGCAGGGCACCTCTGGACCAATGCAGGGCACCTCTGACCGCCCACCTCTGCACCGCCGCAGGGCACCTCTGGCCCGCCAGGGCACCTCTGGACCAATGCAGGGCACCTCTGGACCGCCCGCAGGCACCTCTGGACCCCGCAGGGCACCTCTGGACCACCGCAGGGCACCTCTGCACCCCGCAGGGCACCTCTGCGCAGGGCACCTCTGGACCCCCGCAGGGCACCTCTGCACCCCAGCCCCGCAGGGCACCTCTGCACCCCCGGCAGGGCAACCTCTGCACCGCTGCAGGGCACCTCTGCGCCGCTAGCAGGGCACCTCTAGACCGCTGCACCTCTGCGCCACTCCAGGGCACCTCTAGACCGCTGCACCTCTGGACTGCAGGGCACCTCTGGACGGATGCAGGGCACCTCTAGACCGCTGCACCTCTGGACCGCTGCAGGGCACCTCTGGACTGATGCAGGGCACCTCTAGACCGCTGCACCTCTGCACCGCTGCAGGGCACCTCTAGAGCTGCACCTCTGGACCCTGCAGGGCATGCATGGACCACCTCTAGACCTGCACCTCTGCAGGGCACCTCTGGACGCAGGGCACCTCTGCACTGGACCGCCAAGGGCACCTCTGGACCACCGCAGGGCACCTCTGCACCGCCGCAGGGCACCTCTGGACCACCGCAGGGCACCTCTGCACCGCCGCAGGGCACCCTAGACCGCTGCACCTCTGGACGCCGCCAGGGCACCTCTGCCGCCGCAGGGCACCTCTGGACCGCCGCACCTCTGCCCGCGCAGGGCCCTCTGCACCGCCGCAGGGCACCTCTGGACCGCTGCACCTCTGGAACGCTGCAGGGCACCTCTGGACCGCAGCAGGGCACCTCTGGACCGCAGCAGGGCACCTCACCTCTGCACCGCCGCAGGGCACCTCTGGTGGGACTGCCCTCATCAACATCAGTTCCACCGCTAAAACCCCCCACCCCCCCCCCCACCCCCCTTCCCCCAAACCTGCCTTCTGTGGGACTTTGGCTTGAGCCGACATGAAAAAGGTTCAGTTTGGAGAGAGAGCAGTTTCAGAGACCTGGGAAACAAAAGAGCAGCTCCAGATGTTCGGCTGTGCAGAGAAATCATTGAACCGGCTCATCGAGGTGGATGAACTCTCCAGGTTTGTCCATCACTGCTCTGGGCTTCTGAAAATCAAACTCCAGACTTCGCTGCTGCGGTGCATCCTTCCCTCCCTTCGACTTGACAAACTCGTGTACTTTCACTTAATGGCTCCTTAATTGCTTTATAAGTTTGCCGGTGTTATTTTTAGCCAACATTTGTGCCACGTGCAGAAACTGCCGCCTTACATAATGAGCACGTCACAGTTTTCCAGGTGGGATTTTCCAGCCTAAACGAACGTGCTGCTAGTCAACTCACGTGGCGCCGCCTGGCTACTCCAAACAGGAAGCTGCAAGGCAGTGCTGCGTAACTTCCTGTTCTGGCTTTTAGAGCGGCAAAGAAGAGTTTGGATTGTTCACAGAAATGAAGTGGTATCAAATCACACATACGGGTGAATACTGACAGATACTCACAGCGCCTGCAGAGCTGCAGCAGACCTGCAGCACTCTGGAAGTTTCTTGACAAAGTAAAACACTCGTGTTTAGTTTTAACAGTGGCGATTTGAAGCAAACCTGTTCAGGAAGACCTGAGACACCGACAAGTAGTGCTAGGCGATATGACGATACATATCGTGAGGACGATAGAAAAGTGTGTATCGTGCCATTTCTCTTCTATCGTTTCTAACCTAATTTTATCAATTATTACAGCAAATATGTAATTAAATAACCTGCAACGATAAATTTGATAGAATCATATCTACTTCTACAAAGTAGCCTTTTATGTTTGCACTTTTATTCATGGTTAATGCCTTAAACAGAGTTCTCTTCAACCCTGATGTTTACTTTAGACACTTTATATTGGTTTGAAAACTTTGCACTACAAGGTTACAGATTTCAGAAAGTTGAAAAATAATTTGTGTTATTTTTTTTATAGCTGAACTTCAGTGCAAAAATGTGTTTTTCCTCTCAGAAACTGTTGTGCACTTTAAAAAAATGTGAAAGCTACTGTACCTCTGTACCTACCTGTTTTTGCTGCACTAAAATGTATGTTTGTGACAGTTCAGCTAAATGTCCTTTCAAAATAAAGTTGAAAAGTAAGCAATGAAATTTTTGTCAAACTTTTCAGAGAATAACTGAAAACATACTTTATTATGGTATATCGTGATATATATCGTTATCGTGATATAAATTAGTCCATATCGTGATATATGATTTTTTCCATATCGCCCAGCACTACCGACAAGGTGTTTAAAATAGGTATTCAGGTATTCAAAGCTTCATAAACCAGCAGCAGCATTTTAAAATGAATGATCTGAAGGACAGGAAGCGTCCGAACTGGAGCGAAGAAAAGACTGAACTGATATCACGATATCACAATATATTGCGATATTCTGCCGAGTTAATATCAGAATTAAAAGTAGAGATGTAAAATCAAGTTGCTGTATATGTTCATCAGATGATATTGATCATTCAGAGGACAAATTGAGTCAAAACTAGTAGCTTCAAAACAACCTATTTATTGTTTATTATTAGTGTTTTTGCATATTTAAGTAACCATTACAACATACTGACAGCACTGTAACCACTGTAAGTGAGAACATAAAGGATAAACTTACTGACACTGCACAAAAATATGAAAAAATAATTTCTCCTATCGTGTCAGTTTAAACACTGATCTGAACAGATCACGTGAAAATAAAATGCATGCATACATATTGCAGGCGTTACACACTGACATCATAAAATCAAGAGCATCAAGTTTCTTTTCCCTGAAACTACTGTAGATGTCTAAAAGTAACCACTGTAAGTGAGAACACGAATAAAGTACCTTAAGTTACTGACAATGCACAAAAATAAGTAAAAATGTTAAAAAAAAAAAAAAAAATCGATATTAGGAAAGAAAAAAGAAAAAATGAGCAGCTGAAAATCGCAATATATTGTCAAATCGATATTTTTTTTTAAACACCCCTACTTGGGACCTTGCTCACAGGTGAGGAAGGCGTGAAGATCGACAGGTGCAGCTTCTTCAGTAATGTGGGCTCTGTACCGGTCCAAAGATGGAGCTGAGTCAAAAGACAGGACCCTCCGTTCACCAGTCCAGCTTCATTCCTGCCATCTACGGCCATCAACTCTGGGTAACGACCAAAAAATAAGAAAATAAGACACGCGAGCCGGTCGAGGTGGTTTGGGAGTCCGATGAGGAAGCCCCCCGGGGCCCCGAGGCTGACCCAGGACGCTGACCTGGGAACGCCTCGGTGCTCCCCCAACATGGCTGGAGGAGGTGTCCACGGGGAGGGAGGTCTGGGCCTCTGTTAGGCTGCTGACCCCCCCAACAACCTGAATCCGGCCGGATAAGCTCATGAACGCATGGATTTTCCATGTGGAGGAGGGAAGTTTGGCCCTCGGGCCAGTTAAACACATCACTGGTCCCCAGCAGGCTGATAACTTTCACAGCAGGGTTAGAATAGTTTTGGATTTTACATTAGTTTTAGTTTTTTTTTTAGTTTTTCCAAATTCAGTTAGTTTTAATTCGTTTTTAGAGCAGCTTTGCTAGTTTTTATTCGTTTTTGTTTTGAAATACTTAGTTTTAGTTTAGTTTTTAATAGTTTCAGTGTTAGTTTTAGCTTTATTTTGTAATTTATGGTTGTAATTTTGGTTGGAGTGAAGCACTGAACTTTTTGAAGGCTATCGAATCACATAGTCGTGTTTACATTCTGGTCTCAATAAACATATTTATCAATGCGTCTTCCCGCTTGTGGTGTTCCTGCGTATTTACTGACCAGCAGCTATCTGGTCTCCATGGAAACAATCCATTATAGTTGCTGTTTTCTCCCGTTCCTTCTCAATGCTGACTGGCCTGCAGCTGTAGCTTCTCTTTCCAGGGGGCTAGCTTAGCCTAGCTTATCCAGCTAGTCTTGGTTAGCCTTCTTTCCAGGGCTAGGGGGCTAGCTTAGGCTAGCTTATCCAGCTAGTCTTGGGTAGCTTCTTCCAGGGGGCTAGCTAGGCTAGCTTATCCAGCTAGTCTTGGTAGCCTCTTTCAGGGGCTAGCTTAGGCTAGCTTATCCAGCTAGTCTTGGTTAGCCTTCTTTCCAGGGGGCTAGCTTAGGCTAGCTTGCTAGTCTTGGTAGCCTTCTTTCCAGGGGGCTAGCTTAGGCTAGCTTATCCAGCTAGTCTTGGGTAGCTTCTCTTTCCAGGGGGCTAGCTTAGGCTAGCTTATCCAGCTAGTCTTGGTTAGCCTTCTTTCCAGGGGGCTAGCTTAGGCTAGCTTATCCAGCTAGTCTTGGGTAGCTTCTCTTTCCAGGGGGCTAGCTTTAGGCTAGCTTGTCCAGCTAGTCTTGGTTAAGCCTTCTTTCCAGGGGGCTAGCTTAGGCTAGCTTATCCAGGTAGTCTTGGTTAGCCTTCTTTCCAGGGGGCTAGCTTAGGCTAGCTTATCCAGCTAGTCTTGGTTAGCCTTCTTTCCAGGGGGCTAGCTTATCCAGCTAGTCTTGGTTAGCCTTCTTTCCAGGGGGCTAGCTTAGGCTAGCTTATCCAGCTAGTCTTGGTTAGCCTTCTTTCCAGGGGGCTAGCTTAGTCTAGCTTATCCAGCTTGGGTAGCTTCTAGGGGGTAGCTTAGGCTTTATCCAGCTAGTCTTGGTTAGCCTTCTTTCCAGGGGGCTAGCTTAGGCTAGCTTATCCAGCTAGTCTTGGTTAGCCTTCTTTCCAGGGGGCTAGCTTAGGCTAGCTTATCCAGCTACTCTGGTTAGCTTCTCTTTCCAGGGGGCTAGCTTAGGCTAGCTTGTCCAGCTAGTCTTGGTAAGCCTTCTTTCCAGGGGGCTAGCTTAGGCTAGCTTATCCAGCAACTCTTGGTTAGCCTTCTTGTGTGAGCTTTTCAAACGGACTTTCAGATTCGTAGGTTTTTTTCTCCTTCAGAAGTTTTCCACACATTGTATCACCTGCTTCTACAACAACACACTTATTTTTATCGTTAACACAGTCATAGTCAAAGAAATCCCAAATAGGACTGAGACGCTTTCTCCCAACTTTTGTTGCAGCCATCACTGCTGATCACTTTTTTTTTTTTTGCGGTTGTTGTTGTACGGCGGAGCGAAGTTAATAGATTTCAAACGTTTATGAGGGAAAAAAATACAAATATGAAAACGAAGGACGTTCTTGACATTATTATAGTTAATTTTAGTTTGTTTTATAAACACATAATACAGTTTCAGTTAGTTATCGTTTTTTTAAAAACTCGTTTTTATTTTATTTCAGTTAACGAAAATGTTTTTTCAATTCTAGTTTTCGTTATTTCGTTCGTTTTCGTTAATGATAATAACCTTGCTGCGGCGTCACAGCCGGCGGGAATCAGTTGTATCACTGCAGAATGAGAGAAATAAGGGACGAGCGACGTCCTGCTGGAGATGTGACGTGAGTTTGTGTCTAAAAACGAACTGAAATGGCCACCTCTGAGCCCTGGAGCTGGCAGGGAACCACAGCCATTCAAAGAAAAAAAATAAAACATTTATTGCATTACAACACTTGTACATGTGTTTGCGCATCTGTGAGCGGAGACATTTGCACCATGTGTCTGCAATGCAGAAATGATTACCGCTGACTGGCCACATGCTCATAAATATCTGTGGTTTGTAATTGCATGTAGCCGACAATCATCTGCAGCTCCACGCAGCAGCGACCGACTGCTTAAAGCTGCGAGGAGGGCATCACCATTCCTCCCCTCCATTATATGCAAACTGCTGGCTTCCAGGCTTTTCTTTCTTTTTAGAAAAAAAAAAAAAATGTTTTGCCTTTGTTTCATTAGAGCATGGAATACATTACAGCAGAGCGGCTACAATGGGAATGACATTTTCCATCGCAGCGCAGAAGAAAATGCAAGCTAAGCAAAATAAAGAGTTTGGAGCTCACAGACCAGTATGGAAAATGTGGGTTAACTCTCTTCCAGTCCAGCCAACTTGGCAGAGCGGTACGTTCTCCGAGTAAACAGAGCAATATGTTCCATACTGCCTCTGCAGTTGATGTACTATTTGACATTTTACTGCAGACTCTTCAGTCGAGTCCCACCCTGATGTTTACTACATCCATGCTAATTAACACCTGCTGGTGCAACGCTCGTTTCTCTGCTCCTTCATCCATGTGAGTCTGAGCTGCATCCAGACCATAACAGAGAAGTCCATGCGTCTATAAACCTAACAAGATCGGACAAACCTTGAGGAGATATTTTACTGAAACGCTACTTACCCTCAGTGAAATAAATCAAGTTTGTCATCTTTCAGATATCAGCACACCCACCGGTGCGTTTATCCCCGCCTGAGCGTATTAAACCTGAAGCCAGCGCGCCCCGAGCCAGACTCTGATTCTTAAAACCAGCCATGATGAGAGCTGAACCCAGCAGAGGTCAAAGGTCAAGTCCATCTCCATCCCCCCCACAGAGTCAGCCCTGACTGGCTCTGAGTAACCAACGCTTGTGTGTCAACAACAGAGGGAAAACAAACAGAGGGCAGGTTTGTGAGCCTGAATTTTTTGCCTCATTTAGTCCGTTTTGGTGCACACGTGTCTTCACTTACTTGGAAGTGCCGGAAGGTTCTGGCCCGGTCATCACATCTCTCTGAGAAGGTCCGTAAAGTCCTAAAGAACAGCAGAAGGTCGTTGTTTTCCTCCACCCTGAAATCACAACACGCATCATTAAAACGGGCGGCTAAACGGATGCAGTTGATCCTATACAACCTATACACATATACATAGATATGTATATATACATATATATATTTATACACACACACACATATATATATATATATATATATATATATATATATATACACACACATATACACACGCGTGTCACACATAAAGTGGATCGTGCACCACTTGATGGAGGACTTTGTCGTCCATTTTGAGCATTTCAGTATGGCTTAACTATTTGCAGCTAGGTAACTCGTAACGTCCATCAAGTGTCTTTATCACGTTCCTAAAGCTGCTTTTTCCGCTGTAAGAAATGGCTCCATGTCCTTACGCAAGTATACGGTGATGGCATTTGTAATATCAATCCACCTCTGATTCTTTTTGTCGTACGGATTGACCGATGTCTTTTTTTACAAGCGCTTCCTCCTCCTCACCTCGCTCCACATTTGCAGCCACTGCCATGTTTTCACTTTCAACCGAAGTAGCCGCAGCTTTTCATCATCAACTTGCACAATCGCGATATCAACTCCAGACCTTCTTCTGTGAGTTGGCAGCAGCTGGAGTTGCCCATGAAGGCCAAGCACGCCATGTGTCAAACACGGAGGAGGCAGTGTCATGGTACGGGCACGTACGGCCATCAGTGGAACAGACTCACTGGTGTTTAGCAGATGAATTCTGGGATGGACACATCTGTTCTCTGGGATCACAGCAGAAGAACGACCGTAAACATGCTGGGAAAGCGTCACTGTTTTATTTCAGATGCATTTGTTGGTGTGTAACCGTCCAGACACTTCTGGACCACAGGGACACAGGGACACAAGGACGGTGGCAGCGGAGGCTGATTCAGACTGTGATGGTGCATAGAGAGATGTTCCTCCAGTCCATCTGTGGAAGCGTCCTGGAGAAGTGTTAACGCTGGTCTCCTCAGTTCCAGGATGAGCAACGTAGATATAAAGAATAAAAGCAGCTGCATGGACGCATGTGACTGAGCGAATGTGACACCAGAAGTACTTTGAGGGGTCAACGAGATGAAAAAAATGTTCTCAGCGAAGTCAGTTTCACCAAATGTCTTGTTTTAGAGATCAGAATAAGTAGCAGTTATAGATGTTTGAACCCTCAACAGTCGGACTGACATCGGCTGGCGTCATCCACGCTTCCCGTCTCCCGTCAGGGTTTCCAGGTGAGTACAGGTGAGCTGGAGGGTGAACCTGTGAGCAGCTATGCAGCTCATCTCTGCGACGGTGGTCCGGGAGGCCTCGAGAACCGCTGAACCAATTAGAAAGCATCATCTGTGAACCATAAACTGGACTTCGGCAGCCCATTTGCAACAAGCTTTCACTGCCTTTAAACAAATACAAAAAGACATTTTACTTCAAAACGTTGAACAAGTACGCCATTATCACTTCATTATGTGCTTAAGCATCATTTTAAAGTCAAACTTATGATTTACAAAGTCAGAGATCTGTCTCAGCCAACTGGTCGTTGGGGTTTAACTCCAAATATTCCACCCTTCATGTAGAAAAAACAGGAGCAAATGAAGCTGAGTTATCCTCCAGAAACACAGTCAACGTGTAAAAATGCGCTTCCTTATGTTGCACCTCACATAGCGTAGATGTTTGGGTCTGCTCTGCTGCGTCTGGCTGGGCCCGGGGCGCTCCGTTAGAGGATTTCCAGAGTTTTCCGTGGGGGCCCAGGGCTAGACGGCAGCCAGGTTGAGTTTCCAGATGACTGTTATTCCACCCGGAGCCGATGGAAACATGGCAGGACGCTGCCGTATAACGGAGCTCTATCAGACTGTTGCACACCGGCCCTCGGCGATCAGACACCAACTCTCCGGCGTGGAATCAATTAAAGCCAACGAGCTTATCATGTACTGATCTTAATGAGATGTGTGGATTTGGAAAATTTTAGTGGGGCTTTCTGTTTATCCTCCCAGAGAAGCAATAAAACTTGTTTTCAACAAACTGTGGAAAACAGCGAAAGATCTGACCAGTGTGGATACCAAACAAAATACATTTTTTCACACCAGATCACGGGCTTTTTCATCAGCGGGTCGGTTAGTCAGGAGAGAAATCCAAAGTAATCAAACGGCACAAGGACTTTACACTCCGAGGAGAAAAATAAAAGTGGACGGTGCTGGCTGCGGATGCTCCTGGGATGGGCAGGAAGGCCTTCACGTCTTCACGCTTCCCTGGATTCTTTCACCAGCTGGGATATTTGCAGACCAGTCTGGCTGCAGACCAGTCAGCGTCCCGGCAGCAGGTATGAAGCATGATGATGATGGGGAACCGCGGCAGCTACGCTGGAGGTCAACGCAGATGTTGGCTGGAGGCCTTCACCGGTGGAGAACATGTGATCCAGCTGGCGTCGTCCTAACTGGTTCCAGCTAGTCTGTCACTGACTGGTAAAGGACTGACACTTGATCCAATCACCAGTTCAGTATAAGACTTCAAAGACTTCCCAGAAGACTCGGAGTAACGGACCATCAAAGGGGTGTACTACGAAGCAAGATTAGAGGGTTAGCGAGGTATGTTATGAGTCTAAAGCCAGGATTTCCAGAACCACGAAGGTGGCTCTCTTTTAACCTGGCTAGATCACCATGGTAACTTACTCTGCAAGCTTAACCTGGTCCGGAGCAGGTTATGTGCAGAGTTTAGGCTCAAATCGGCTCTAAACAAGCACCACCCTTTCACTTTCACCCAATCCTGTTGACCTGAGGATTGTGCAATGGAGGGAGAGTATTCAGAGACCGGACTGATCTGCTGGCTTCCCATGACCATATTCTTTATGAACGCTAGAGATTTCCAGCTGAGGGAATACGTTACATTTGTAATCTGCTAGAGCCAGATATTGGCAGCGCCACCAAACGCAGCCGTGCGCTCACAGTAGCGCAAACGGAGTGCGTTTCTTTTTGAGTTTCTTTGCCGCGGGAACCTACATGCATTCAGTTGGTGATGCAGAAAAACTGAGCCAGAATACTGGAATAAAGGTTGTACTTGCTCTTGAAACTGCTGAATATGTTTGTAGTATTCCCTGGCCATCTGCCCACGCTTCAAATAAAAGAAGCGTTTTACTAAATGGTAACATAAATTATAGTCCATTATATTGATAATCAGTGTGACGTGGAATTTCATGTGAAATGTTTTAATATAATTCATTCATAGATTCCCCAGGGTGATAGGGTACCTATTAAAGTGGCGGTGAGTGTGTATAACAATAATATTAAATCTTAAATTAATTTCACATAGATTTAGCAGAAAACTAAAAGTGATTTTCATTTATCATTCATAATGGGACGGGTCAGGACCTACTAATGTTTAAATCTGCTGCATAAGTTAAAGTTTAAGATGGCTACTACAGAAGAAGTTTTGGGCATTATTTTTATTTTACCCAAATACATGACCTGACGTAGACCACAATGTGGGCGGGGCCCTTCCCACCTTTTAAAACTTCAGACTGACGTTTTATCCATCAGCAAGATCCTTGTCATAGCAGGTACCCCTTACTCATTTAGGTTTTTTTTCTTCGTTAAGAAGTGGTCCCAGAAGCTTTTGGCTTGTCAACATGCATTTGTCTCGTTTTTTAGTTGTGTTTTCCACTTTGGCTCAAACAACGAATGCGATCGTTTTTGGCCTTGGTGTTTTGTTTTTGTTCTGGTCTTGTGTTTTCTCGTTTTTTTCATTTTTCTGTTTGTTGTTTAATATTGTTAAGCTTTGTTTTTGGGTTTTTTCGTTAATTTCGTTGTTTTGTTTTGTCGTTGTGTTTTGTTTGTCGTTGTTTTTTTTTTGTCGTTGTGTTTTTTCAATTTGTTTTCCTTTGTGTTTTGTCGTTTTTTTTGTTAATGTCGTTGTGTTTTCCCTTTTGTTAATTTGTTTTTTTAATCCCTTGTGTTTTTTTTAGTTGTGTTTGTTAATGTCGTTGTGTTTTCCTTTTTGTCGTTTGTTTTTTGTTAATGTCGTCTGTTTCCTTTTTGTCGGTGTTTTTTTTGTTAATTTGTTGTGGTTTCCTTTTGTTTTCCTTTTTGTCGTTGTGTTTTTGTTTAATGTTTGCTTTGTGTTTTCCTTTTTGTCATTGTGTTTTGTTAATGTCGTTGTGTTTCCTTTTGTTTCGTTGTTTTTGTTGTACGTTGTGTGTTTGTTAATGTAGTTGTGTTTTCCTTTTTGCGTTGTGTTTTTGTTAATGTCGTGTTTTCCTTTAGTAATGTTTGTGTTTTTTTTTTTTGTTTTTGTTAAGTTTTTCGTTTGTTTTTTAATGTCGTTTCTTGTTCCCCGTGTTTTGTGTCCTTTTTTAGTGTCCGTTGTGTTTTGTTTAATGTCGTTGTGTTTTCAATTTTTATTGAATGTTTGTTTGTTAATGCGTTGTGTTTTTGTTAAGTCGTTGTGTTTTCCTTTTTGTCGTTGTGTTTTTGTTAAGGTCGTTGTGTTTTCCTTTTGTCGTTGTTTTTTGTTAATGTCGTTTCGGTTGTGGTTGTTTATGTGTTAAGTTGTGTTTTTTTTGTTGTGTTTTTACGTTTTGAGTTGTGTTTTTTGTAATGTCGTTTGTTTACCTTTTTGCCAGTTGTGTTTTGGCTGTCGTTGTCCCCCCGGTTTTTGTTAATGTCTTGTGTTTTCCTTTTGTCCGTTGTGTTTTTGTTAATGTCGTTGCCCTTGTTTTCCTTTTTGTAATGTTGTGTTTTCCCGTTGTTTTTTGTTAATGTACCTTTTCCTTTTGTAGTCCCCGTCCTTGTTTCTGTGTGTCCCGTTTGTGTTTTTTAATTGTGTTTTTGTTAATTGTGTTGTTTTCCTTTTGCGTTGTCGTTTTGTTATGTCGTTGTGTGTTTGATTAGTTTGGGGGTTTTAACCTTTTTAAGTTTTGTTTTATGTGTTTTTTGTTAAGTCGTGTGTTTTTGTTAATGTCGTTGTGTTTTCCTAGTTTTGTCGTTGTGTTTTTGTTTAATTAATGTCGTTGTGTTTTTTTGTTTTTTTTGTTTTGTGTTTTTTTTGTGTTGTTTGTTTGTTTTTGTCGTGGTGTTTTCCTTAATGTCGTTGTGTTTTGTTTGTCGTTGTGTTTTTGTTTGTGTTTGGTGTTTGTTTTGTCCGTTTTGTTTTTGTTTTGTCGTTGTGTTTTTGTTAATGTCGTTGTGTTTTCCTTTTGTCGTTGTGTTTTTTTGTTGTGTTTGTTGTTTTTGTCGTAATGTCGTTGTGTTTTTGTTAATGTCGTTTGTGTTTTCCTTTTTGTCGTTGTGTTTTTGTTAATGTTTTTGTGTTTCGGTTTTTGTTTTTTGAATGTCGTTTGTGTTGTTTTTTTGTTCCTTTTTGTCGTTGTGTTTTTGTTAAATGTCGTTGTGTTTTTGTTAATGTTGTGGTTTCGTGTTGTAATGTCGTTGTGTTTTTCCTTTTTGTCGTTGTGTTTTTTTGTTATGTTTGTTGTTAATGTCGTTGTGTTTTCCTTTTTGTCGTTGTGTCGTTGTGTTTTTTGTTAATGTCGTTGTGTTTTTGTTTGTTTTTTTTTTGTCGTTTTTTTTGTTAATGTCGTTGTGTTTTTTGTTAATGTCGGTTTGTTTTTCGTTGTGTTTTCCTTTTGTCGTTGTGTTTTTGTTAATGTAATGTTGTGTTTTTTCCTTTTTGTCGTTGTGTTTTTGTTTGTCGTTTTTAATGTCGTTGTGTTTTTTGTTAATGTCGTTGTGTTTTTGTTTTGTCGTTGTGTTTTTGTTTGTCGTTGTTTTTGTTAATGTCGTTGTGTTGTTTGTTGTTAATGTCGTTTTGTTTTTGTTTGTTTTTGTTTAATGTCGTTGTGTTTTCCTTTTTGTCGTTGTGTTTTTGTTAATGTCGTGTGTTTTTGTTTGTCGTTGTGTTTTTGTTTAATGTCGTTGTGTTTTTGTTAATGTCGTTGTGTTTTTGTTAATGTGTTAATGTTCAATTGTGTTTTTCCTTTTTGTCGTTGTGTTTTTGTTAATGTCGTTGTTTTTTGTTAATGTCCCTTTTTGTTGTTTTTTTTTTGTTAATGTCGTTGTGTTTTTTTTGTTTTTTTGTTAATGTCGTTGTTTTGTTGTTTTCGTTGTTTTCCTTTTTTGTCGTTGTGTTTTTGTGTAATGTCGTTGTTTTTTTTGTTAATGTCGTTGTGTTTCCTTTTGTCGTTGTGTTTTTGTTATGTCGTTGTGTTTTTGTTAATGTCGTTTGTTTTTTTTTTGTCGTTGTGTTTTTGTTAATGTCGTTTGTGTTTTCGTGTGTGTTTTTTTTTTGTTCGTTGTGTTTCCTTTTTGTCGTTGTGTTTTTTGTTAATGTCGTGTGTTTTTGTTAAAGGTGGAGTAGGTGTTGTTTGAAAAACGGTTCCAGCAATCCAACTCAAGTGAGATTTTGAAAATATTACACTCCCTCCCTCCTCCCAAGGCTCCGCCTCCTCCTCTTCAGCTCAATCCTCGAAACCACGCCTTCACATGATTCACGACTGCATGAACCATAGGGAGGGAGGGAGAGTGCATTGATATTTGATATTATGCAGCCAATCAAATAGTGATGATCACTATTTTGATTGGTCAGAGTTTTTCTCTGATTATACCCTCTAGACTGGACCAAAATGTTTAGTTTTTTTTGCAACATTTTATTTCAGTGGGTGCAATAGGAATGTGAAAAGGTTTGCAGGCAATATTGTAAAAAGCGTTGCAAAAAACAACACCTACTATCCACCTTTAATGTCGATGTGTTTTCCTTTTTGTCGTTGTGTTTTTGTAATGTCGTGTAGTCGTGTGTTTTTTGTTAATGTAATGTCGTGTTTTGTTGTTTGTTAATGTCGTTGTGTTTTTTTTTGTTAATGTCGTTTGTTTTTGTTGTCGTTTTTTTTCCTTTTTGTCGTTGTGTTTTTGTTAATGTCGTTGTGTTTTTGTTAATGTCGTTTTTTTTCTTTTTGTTTTTGTTAATGTCGTTGTGTTTTCCTTTTTGTCGTTGTGTTTTTTTTGTTGTTTAATGTGTTGTTTTGTTAATATTGTTGTGTTTTCCTTTTTGTCAGTTTTTTGTTAATGTTGTAGGTTTTTTTTTGTGTTTTTGTTAGTTGTGTTTTCCTTTTGTCGTTGTGTTTTTGTTAATGTCGTTGTGTTTCCTTTTTTTTTGTGTGTGTTTTTGTTAATGTTGTTTTTTTTTTATGTAGTTGTGTTTTTGTTAATGTCGTTGTGTTTTCCTTTTGTTGTTGTGTTTTTTGGTAATGTCGTTGTGTTTTTGTTAATGTGTGTTTGTCCTTTTTGTCGTTGTGTTTTTGTTAATGTCGTTGTGTTTTTGTTAATGTCGTTTGTGTTTTGTTAATGTCGTTGTGTTTTCCTTTTTGTCGTTGAGTTTTTTTTTGTTAATGTTGTGTGTTTTCCTTTTTGTCGTTGTGTTTTTGTTAATGTCGTTGTGTTTTCCTTTTTGTCCTTGTTTGTTGTTAATGTCGTTGTGTTTTTGTTTTTTGCAGTTTTTGTTAATGTCTTGTGTTTTCCTTTTTGTCGTTGTGTTTTTTTGTTAATGTCGTTGTGTTTTTGTTAATGTCATTGTGTTTGTTGTTTTTTGTTTGTGTTGTGTTTTCCTTTTTGTCGTTGTGTTTTTGTTAATGTTTGTTGTTTTCGTGTTTTTCCTTTTTGGTCGTTGTGTTTTTTTGTTTAATGTCGTTGTGTTTTTTGTCGTAATGTCGTTGTGTTTTTTTTTTTTTGTCGTTTGTTGTTTTGTTAATGTCATTGTGTTTTCCTTTTTGTCGTTGTGTGGTTTTTGTTAATGTCATTGTGTTTTCCTTTTTCGTTGTGTTTTTGTAATGTCGTTGTGTGTTTCATTGTGTGTTTGTTGTGTTTTTGTTAATGTCGTTGTGTTTTTGTTAATGTTGTTGTGTTTTCCTTTTTTGTTGGTTTTTGTTAATGTCGTTGTGTTTTCCTTTTTGTCGTGGTGTTTTTTGTTAATGTCGTTGTGTTTTCCTTTTTGTCGTTGTGTTTTGTTAATGTCGTTGTGTTTTTCCTTTTTGTCGTTGTTTGTTTTGTTAATGTCGTGTGTTTTCCTTTATGTCGTTGTGTTTTGTTAATGTTTTGTTGTTTTCCTTTTTGTCGTTGTGTTTTTGTTAATGTCGTTGTGTTTTTGTTAATGTCGTTGTGTTTTCATTTTTGTCGTTGTGTTTTTGTTAATGTCGTTGTGTTTTTGTTTTAATGTCGTTTTTGTTAATGTGTTGTTTTTGTTTGTCTTGTTTTTTTTTGTCGTTGGTGTTTTGTTAATGTGTTTGTGTTTTTCCTTTTGTCGTTGTGTTTTTGTTAATGTCGTTGTGTTTTCCTTTTTGTCGTTGTGTTTTTGTTAATGTCGTTGTGTTTTCCTTTTTTGCAGGTTTTTGTTAATGTCTTTGTGGTTTCCTTTTTGTCGTTGTGTTTTTGTTAATGTCGTTGTGTTTTTGTTAATGTCATTGTGTTTTTGTTAATGTTGTTGTGTTTTCCTTTTTGTCGTTGTGTTTTTGTTAATGTCGTTGTGTTTTTATTAATGTCGTTGTGTTTTCCTTTTTGTTGGTGTCGTTTGCCCTTCAGGGCCACCGTATTCTTTGGACCTGGAGATGAAGCACAAACCTGCTGGGTCAGCGCATCACATCTATACACCATCCAAGACAGAAGACAGAATCGAGTCCGAGGGTTAGAAGAACGTGCCGCAGCAGCAGCAGCAGCAGCAGCAGCAGCAGCACCATTCAGATGATCATGAAACGGTGATTTAAGTGCAACCCTAACCAGGATGGAGGCTCCACGGAGGTGCAGCCGTCCTCCTGCTCCTCCGTGCTGAGAGGAAAGGATGGAGGCAGGATGGAGCTGCTGTCAGGGCTCCGCTCCACCTGGGAAGGTAGTAACGGAGCCGTAGCAGCAGCCGAAACATGCTGGGTGAAAACGGTGCTCTGAAAAGGCCCAACAGGGACGCAGGGCGGCTGCAGACTCTGGACACAGGTGGTCTGAGTCCAGGGATCACAGAGACGGGGACAGACGGCCCGCTGCTGGGACAGGCAGACCAACAAATAAAAGGTTTGGCTGAAAAAGGGACTAAACCAGTGCTTCTTAGAACAAACCCCCCCTGAAGATGCTCTGGATGCTCTGGATGCCCTGGATGCACTCGTGCGTCAATTAATGCGCCTTAAACCCTTCAAACGGTCATTTTCGGAGTAGACTACTGACGAGGCCTGACAAAATGAAGCCTGTGAAATGTGTTGGAAAGGAGTTGTTTATGGGTGTTACTATAGCGACCGATCCCGCTAAGCTCGTTTGATTGTGACCAGATTTTACCGGGTCATGGAACCAGCAGACTCTGGGTTTTGGTCTCAGACAGCAGCTTTATTTTTTTTAAAGGAAATCTGAGCAAAACATTTTATTGAAACAAATAGATTTGAACTATAAAAAAAAACCTTGAGAAACCATGGAAGTTTAAAATAGAGTTCTCAAGGCGGCGCCCCTCATTTGTGTCTGCGCGCCCCCCTCTCAGCCCTGACGTTTCCAGCGCCCCCCTCTCAGCCCTGACGTTTCCAGCGCCCCCCCCTCAGCCCTGACGTTTCCAGCGGCCCCCCCTCTCAGCCCTGACGTTTCCAGCGGCCCCCCCTCAGCCCCGTTTCCAGCCCCCCCCCTCTCAGCCCTGACGTTTCCAGCGCCCCCCCTCTCAGCCCCGACGTTTCCAGCGCCCCCCCTCTCAGCCCCGACGTTTCCAGCGCCCCCCCTCTCAGCCCTGACGTTTCCAGCGCCCCCCTCTCAGCCCCGACGTTTCCAGCACCCCCTCTCAGCCCTGACGTTTCCAGCGCCCCCCTCTCAGCCCTGACGTTTCCAGCGCCCCCCTCTCAGCCCTGACGTTTCCAGCGCCCCCCCTCTCAGCCCCGACGTTTCCAGTGCCCCCCCTCTCAGCCCCGACGTTTTCCAGCGCCCCCCTCTAGCCCTGACGTTTCCAGCGCCCCCTCTCAGCCCTGATGTTTCCAGCGCCCCCCTCTCAGCCCAGACTTTCCAGTGCCCCCCTCTCAGCCCTGACGTTTCCAGTGCCCCCCTCTCAGCCCCGACATTTCCAGCTCCAGAAACAGGAGTCCAGCAGTGTCTGTGGACGTGTCCAGGTACCAGGTAGGAATATTAATGTTCAGCACCAAGGACAGTTAATAGACACAGCCGGGGCTGGTCACTAACGGGGACGGAGGGGACCGTCCACCGAAGGGGACGGTCCCCACACGTCCATCCCCACACGTCCACAGGAGGGGACCATCCCCCCACATCCACAGGACGGGACCATCCAAACACGTCCACAGAAGGGGACTGTCCCCACACATCAACGGGACGGGACCGTACCCCCACGTCCACAGAAGGGGACTGTCCCCACACGTCCACTGGATGGGACCGTCCCCCCACATCCACAGAAGGGGACTGTCCCCACACGTCCACTGGATGGGACCGTCCCCCCACATCCACAGAAGGGGACTGTCCCCACACGTCCATCCCCACACGTCCATCCCACACGTCCATCCCCACACGTCCACAGGAGGGGACCATCCCCCCACATCCACAGGACGGGACCATCCCCACACGTCCACAGAAGGGGACTGTCCCCACACATCAATGGGACGGGACCGTCCCCCCACGTCCACAGAAGGGGACTGTCCCCACACGTCCACTGGATGGGACCGTCCCCCCACATCCACAGAAGGGGACTGTCCCCACACGTCCAAGGGAGGGGACCATCCCCCCAAGTCCACAGAAGGGGACTGTCCCCACACGTCCATGGGAGGGGACCATCCCCCCAAGTCCACAGGACGGGACCATCCCCACACGTCCACAGAAGAGGGACTGTCCCCACACATCCACAGAAGGGGACTGTCCCCACACGTCCAAGGGAGGGGACCGTCCCCACACGTCCACAGGACGGGACCGTCCCCACACGTCCAGAGAGCCTTCACGCTTCATGAAACCACATGCTCCGCCTTCACATGCACGCTTTAACAGAAAATTGAGACTGAACGAAGACGGAACGTCAGGCGTGTTTTTTCTGTAACTACGTCTCATCAGGTGTCTTTTCCTTTATTCTTTGATCGAGACATCTGACAGCTTCAGTCGCTGCTCACAGTCGGCGTCCTGAACCCGAACCTCCGTTTTCCAGCGGACAAGGTGACTGGAGCCGCCGCCGTCAATCAAGAGGTCACATGACTCGGTTCCTGGAAGCTGCAGCTCAGCTGAGCTGTCTGGATCTTACTGGGTTACAGTTTAAACATATACTTGGCCATCAAGTCACATATTTGTTTTTTTTCCTATTTTAAACAGTAAAATGTTATTTTACTGTAATGCAGGCTGCTCTCACTCACACACACACACACACAACACACACACACACACACACACACACAGTGACAAGGCGGCCGTGTGTGGAGTCATTATCTTCAGTATTTTTCCATCTGTTGTTTGCCAGAATCTGCAGACTTTGTCATATAATCCAGATGTGGTTTGGCCTCAGATATAGAGCAAATCAGAGCAGAGCACAGACGCTCGAGCAGATTGAGGGCATGAAAAACGGAGAATGCAGCCGGCGCATAAACACACCATATTTAGTCTACGTTTGATCTTACGAGCACAAACTGCTTTGTTGGTGAACAAGATAACACAGATGTGATGAGAGTCGTCAGAGCTGGTTGTTGTAATAATTCCAGCTGTGGCTGCTACCAGTTAAAGGAACGACGACGGAGAGACTTTCAAACGTCCTGAATATTTAATCAGTGAGTGGAAGCAACGGAGAAATGACGGACGCAAGGCCAACGGCTTGATAAATGATTTTTTGATCTTTATATTTTCAGATTTATCAGCATAAGCTGCGACATGACGACTGTGAGACATTTGAATATAAAAACGTCAAGAGGGAGGTTAGTCGTAACTCAGAGGCTGTGGAGAAGCAAACAGATGGATCTATAAACTGTGACGGCTCTGTTAGAGCTGTAACCGGACATCCAGCGCAGGATCACGTCCACGCTCATCGGGCCGTCGCGCTGGGACTTCCACCTCTCATTTTGTGTTGAGTTTTTTTTTTTTCCATCGTTTTAATTCAAACAGAGAGAGCTCAGGACACAACGGGGGGGAAACAGATGCCACCACAGAAGCGGGAGGCTTGACCGGCCGTCAGGTCTGCACCGTACCAGGAAAACTACAGTAGTAGTAGTAGTAGCGCCATTCCTTGGGATATTTTCTTTGTTTTGTGCAATTCTCTGTCACTCGACCATCCTGCTGTGTTCAGGAACCTGGAGGAACCTGGAGGAACCTGGAGGAACCTGGAGGAACCTGGAGGAACCTGGAGGAAACGTCGCGGCTGTGTCTGCTCCGCAGAAACAGACAGCATTTATTCAGCCCCGTCTCTTTAACCGGAGACGTCGGGGACTCGATGCTGACCGAGGACGCCAGAGCAGAGGAGGCGGACTGTCTCTTCGAGTTCTGGAACGCTGGAAGACCCCTGTGAGTACTACACATTCCTGGGACCACTGCGAACACACATCTGGACAGTGGAGGCGGAATGGAAGAGGAGATCTCCAGTGCATCTTCATGCTCAAACCCCCGTGTGAAAGCGGCTGAACTCTGAAGGGGGGGCAGGCTGGATTTCTGAACTTCTGACTGCTGAAAAAGTGATTCCTCTCCTGTTTACTGCAGGAAGGTTGGACGGTAAAGGGGGAGGAGCTTAACGGTTTGGTGGGAGATCTTTTTTTGCAGCATTTTTTTACAATACTGCCTGAAAACCTTTTCACATTCCCATCGCACCCACTGAAATAGAATGTTTGCAAAAAAAACTAAACGTTTTAGTCCGGTCTAGAAGGTGTAATCAGAGAAAAACTATCCAATCAATGTACTGATCATCTTTGCATTTATTGGCTGCCTAATACGTCCATCAAATATCAATGCACCCCCACCCTCACCCCCCCCCCCCCACCCCTCCCTCAGCTCTGGCAATCAGGTGAGCAGACAGCGTTGCTATTTGAAAGCCAGAAATCAAGTTAGCTCGCACAGATCATTTCGTTGCAACAATGGCAGAGAAGACGTCAACCGGCAGCAAAATCAAAGAGAAAACTGTTGTTGAAAAAGCAACAGCCATGCGGAAGCTAACCGAAGCTAACCGAAGCTAAACGAAGCTAAACGAAGCTAACCGAAGAACCAAACAGAACAAGAGTGGTTATCGGTACGGCTAAAAAATGAAAAGGGGCTCCAGACCAACGCCGAGGTGACCCAGTTTCTACTGGATAGGTAAGATGATGGCGTTCTGATTATATAGTATTTCAACATACTGATGGGTTATGGGTATTGTAGGCCAAATTCACCCAGTCAATGAGAAAATGAAAGATGATGACAAAATTATTGTCCATCGAGTGACGTGACGAACATATTCCAGCATGTTTCGCTAAGCTAGCGACTCTGTCAACTAGGCTACAGTACTATGTGTGACGCCGTTAGCTAGGCTGTTGTTAGCTAGGCTGTTGTTAGCTAGGCTGTTGTTATCCAGCCGCTCTGATGCTACTTGTTGTTGGCAAATCGACGTGAGCGCTCGCGAATGCTCGTGAACTTCCGTGACCGCTCGAGACAGCGTGCGCGTTCATGTAGTCGTGAATCGTAAGAAGGCGTGGTTTCGAGGGGTGGGCTGAAGAGGAGGAGGCGGAGCCTTTGGGAGGAAGGAGGGAGTGTATATTTTCAAAATCTCACTTGAGTTGGATTGCTGGAACCGTTTTTTTCAAAGATCTCCCACCATACCTTTAAGCTCCACCTGGAGTCTGAAATGTCTCTCTCCACTGTGAATAAAGGCCACTCGTAGTGCTGGGCGATATGGAAAAACATCATATATCACGATATGGACTATTTTATATCACGATAACGATATATATCACGAGAGCAGACATCAATGAGGTCTGGCAGCTCAGAGCTGGAGAGAAAGGTCATCGCAGCAGCACTGACTGTCCCTGAAATACCAGGACCTGATCAGGAGAACGTTTTTCTGTGGAAGTGGGGTGCAGAGGGTTCATACTAGGGAACAAGTGCACGGCAGCAGTGCACGGCAGCAGTGCACGGGATGGGGGGGGAGGGAGCAGACAGAGCATATAAAAGAGAGAAACGGGGCCGGGGCCGCTGGACCGCCGACCCGCCAACTGGAGATCAAAACGCCCAGAGAAGGTCTGGCACCATCTGACCACCGAAGACCACTGCTGTTCCTCGGAGTGGAAGCACCTGCGGCACCCTGGGAAGCATTTCCAGGCGCCACATCAGCTTTATGCACAAATAAAAAACAACACATGGTCTCGTCTGACAGAAACGAACACAGAACGTCCACTGTTCAGAACCTGGAACCGCACCGACAGAGAGATTATGTGCTGAAATATCGTTTACATCCCACAGGCCTCGTTGCTCATTAACATGTTTTTCCCTCCTATACGAAAAAGTCCTCGTGGGAGGACGGAACCGGTGACTGAGGCTCCAAACATGGCTGAGCGGAGCTAACAAGTCCAGACGGCGCTGAACAGGTGTATTCAATATTCCAGCTGGCTCGGCGCTGCGCCGCAGGTAGGTGTGCCAGCATGCCAGCACACCTCAATGGAATCCAGGCGTTGTGAGCGTAATGGCTTCCACCTGGGCCCGTCGGGTCGACGCGAGCGTCCAGAGGAGAGACGACCGGGCTCAGCTGGACGACTGAACGCTCCGGTTAATCTAAACGGGCGGCTTGGTCCTGACAGGAGTAATCTCCAGTTGAGGAGGTGGAGCAGGTCCAAGCAGACAGAACGGTAAATAAATGACACAGCGACTGCAGTCGGGTCCAGAGGTGTGGCGCTCAGAGACGAACTTCTCCTCGCTCTCATTTTTCCTCCATCATATGACTAATCCTGTCACCTCTGATGTATGCAACATTATTTTTTTCCATATTTAACCTTTTTCTTTTTCATTTTTTTCTACATCTCACCCCTCCCTACGATTTCCACGATGCCTTCAACTGAGGCTGTTCAGAAGTGAGACAACATAAATCCTGACCTTTAGCGAACATCTAGACCTGTGATTCCCAAAGTGTGGGCCGCGGCCCCCTGGTGGGCCGTCGCGGTACTGCAGGTGGGCTGTGAGAAGTCATTAAAATTAAACAAATATGTTTTAAATCCTCGATCTTTTTTAAATAGGTTTGTAATTACTGTAAAATATTAACGACATGATTTCAAAACATTAAGAAGTAACAAAACAACCCAGTTAAGTGTTATTCTACTGTCATCTTAACTTAATATGACAAGTGTCTCCTTATTTGTTGACCCTAGTGCTGGGCGATATGACGATACATATCGTGGGGACGATATAAAAGTGTGTATCGTGCCATTTCTCTTCTATCGTTTCTAACCTAATTTTATCAATTATTACAGCAAATATGTAATTAAATAACCTGCTATGATAAATTTGATAGAATCATATCTACTTCTACAAAGTAGCCTTTTATGTTTGCACTTTTATTCATGGTTAATGCCTTAAACAGAGTTCTCTTCAACCCTGATGTTTACTTTAGACACTTTATATTGGTTTGCAAACTTTGCACTACAAGGTTACAGATTTGAGAAAGTTGAAAAATAATTTGTGTTTATTTTTTTATAGCTGAACTTCAGTGCAAAAATGTGTTTTTCCTCTCAGAAACTGTTGTGCACTTTAAAAAAATGTGAAAGCTACTGTACCTCTGTACCTACCTGTTTTTGCTGCACTAAAATGTATGTTTGTGACAGTTCAGCTAAATGTCCTTTCAAAATAAAGTTGAAAAGTAAGCAATGAAATTTTTGTCAAACTTTTCAGAGAATAACTGAAAACATACTTTATTATGGTATATCGTGATATATATCGTTATCGTGATATATAATCGTCCATATCGTGATATATGATTTTTTTCCATATCGCCCAGCACTAGTTGACCTCTTACATTAATATCGGTTTATGGTTCCTGGTCCTGAATGTTGATCACAGTTGTGATTAAAGGTTCTGGTGGGCTGTGGAGGTTTTTTACATTTTAAATTGGGCCTTGGTATTCTGAAGTTTGGGAATGGCTGCTGTAGACTAGACAGAAATACAGAACAGCTCATTAGGATGTGAATTAACTCGTGCAGTGTTGAAGGCAGGTAAGTTTTTGAAACTCGACAGATGAATTAAAGATTTTTTTTTTGTTTTTTGAGCCCTCTACATCCATCTCAAGAGTCAGAGCAGCCTGCTCGTATCTCGTAAATTACAATTAATACAAGTCATTGTATCTGCTCAAAAAGGAGTGGGAGGAAGAAAATGTATTTAATCCCACCCCTTTCTTCCAAGATAACATAAATTATATAGCTGCTTCCTGCCAGTTTGATTTAAAATTGAAAAGAACCAAAGAAACAAACACATGTGGTAACACACCAACAACAGTGATACAGAGTCCACTGATCCCAGAACCTCTGTCTAAAAAGTGACTTAAACTTATGGATATTTTGGCGTTGCTTGAGTTTGACGTCCAGGCCGCTCCATAATTTCACACCACATACCGAATTCTTAAAATAAGAATTCAATCTTATTTTAAAGATGATATTGCCTCCTGCACTGTTGGACGTAAGACAGGACGACTGTGACACGCTAACACCTTCTCTCCTCTCACACCTGCTTCACGTTCACCTGCAGGGCGAGCTCGTACCTGGACAGGAAGCTGCTGAAGTTCTGCAGGTCACCGGAGTCCAGCACCACGTTCAGATCGCTGATGGACCTCTCACATCTCCGGTCCTCCTGAAGGACACAAATTCAAATTCAAATTCAAATTCAAATTCAAAAATACTTTATTAATCCCCCAAGGGGGAAATTCAAGTTTCAGTACACCAGGAAAAATCTGGTGTACAAGGGGAGCTGCTAGCGTCCATCGCTCCTTTTCATGCCCGGTCCCGTGGTCCGAGTGCTAACTCCAGATAACAGCCGTTAACACAGTTAACAACCGTTAGAACCAGTATATCTCCATAATGATGACCAGTGAGATATCTCCAGGTCAGAGGAGGAAACACCGATGAACCAAACCTTCTCCTCTGGGAAGACCGAGCGACGGAGCCGACCGTCCCAGAGCCCGGTTCATCATGTGGACCGGACCAGGCCGTTGTCGTCTCCCCCGGCGGTGCTGGGCCCCACCAGGTCACCAGACGGCCCCTGCCAGGTCAGCTGACCCATCCGGCGTGTAGACAGCTGGACGGGGGCAGCATGCCGCCGACGCTGCTACGTCGGGGGCTCGTCCCGGCTCAGTGACGCTGCAGCCCGGATCCAGTGGCGGTGGTTGCCGCGGGTAGCAGTTCAGGGCTACTTAGCTTAGCTTTCCCGAACCGGCCTCCAGCAGCACCGTCCATGTCCGCGACGGCAGGTCTCCACCAGCCGCAAGAGGACCGATCCGACCGCAGATCACCACAAACTGGAGCGTCCAGCGTCCAGCGTCCAGCGTAGAAGAGACGAGTCCCGGAGCAGCAGCGAGAAGCGTCCATGCCAGGCGTCGTCCGGGCAACGAACGAAAATCCCTCAGTTACTCGTTCTCAGAGTCACTACCAGTTCTTTTAGGTGTTTCCCTGCTCCGACACACCTCGCTAAAACCAACGGGTCAGAACGCTGCCAGTCTGCAGAAGGTGAAGGACAGGAAGAGACGTGACCCAGCTGGTGCTTAAGGTCAGTGCTCTTCTCCAGTGTTAACACGGCTCTGGAAGGATAATGTTTTTAAGTGTTCTGGAAACAATCCTGATGTGATGGACGGCTGGTTTAATCACATTCACTGTTGCTTTCTTTCCTCTGTTTGTTTGTGTGATCTGAGAAGCAGGAAGAGAGATCCAGACCTCGGCGTTCCTTCGCCACGTCTTCTGGGGACGAGCACGCAAACCGAGCACATGTGGGGAACAGAAAGAGCTGCTGGAGCTCGCGGAGGTGTGGAGACTGCAGGGAGTCCCTGACGTCACTGCGTTGGAGTCTGCTCAGGGACAGAAATAAGGACAAAGCCTTCCAGCTGATAACTCCCTCACAAATCACATGCATGGGTTATAAACACGTTTGAGCAATAAAAGAGTAAACAAGATACATGATGTCATTATTTCACCTCAGCCTAGCTCGTGTGCGCTGTTTGAAATAACTTCAGAGAGAGCCAGGGTTTCCACTGACCTCCAGTAACCCTTCTAACGCTGAATCAGCCAAACACCACAGAAAGATAAGACTGCAGAACGCTGTTCTCCTTTCAGCACGTTTCTCCGACTCGGAGGAAAGTTTTCCACATTCGAGGCTCCATGAATCACGTCTGAGGCTGGGCCTGAACACGCAACTACACAACTAGCGTGGATGTCAGAGCCGTCACATCTTTAACGTCGTCCTCCGACGGACCAAAATCCAGGAGAGAAACCAGATGAAGTTCAAAAAACCAACCAAACCTCTGCAGACTCGCTCTAACTGGGCCCAGTTAACCAGAAACACGCACATTTAGGCCTGCAGGTAAACGGCACACACCTGCGATCAGTTAAAACGGTTCCGATTAAAACCAGATCAAAGTCAGCTGTCGGGGGGGGGCATTCTGCTGAGAACCAAAGAAACTGACACTTCAGTTACTGAAAGCACTGGTTTGGAGGGGGACAAGGATTCATCCAGTCGTCCCATCTGACCTGCTTCATCCAGTTAGCACCGCACCAACAGCGAAGCACGGTGGAGGAAGCATCATGGTCTGAGGAGCAGGAATAGGTCCAAACACCAAACAGCAGGACACCAAACCTTCTCCTCCTTGGTCAAAAACATGAAGAGGAAATTTCACATTTCTGGAGCAAACATCTAAAATGAACCAAGACGTGATGTCAGGAAAGGAAAAATCAAAGTCCTGGAAGGAACCGGTCCCATCAGAAACCTCGTTAAAGACCCGAGACGAGCTGCACACAGGTTACATTATGTTTTTTAATTCGGAATTAATAATTAGGAATTAAATAATTCCGAATTAAACTATTTTCCTTTGAGTTTACATGGAAATAGTAATTCCGAATTAAGGTTTACATGGAAAACACGTTAGTTCGGCTTTATCCAACTCCGCTTTAGGTCTGGGGGTTGGGAAGGGTTCTGATTGGATGGGGGGGCGGACGTCTTTACATCTACCGGAAGAAAACAAACTTAGCTAACTCGGTTAGCAACAACATTCCACTTATTTTTGACCTGGGTGGCGTCTCTATCTGTGAAACCTCCTTCATTTAACCTGGCCGCTTTGAAAAGCTCACAATTTTTATGTTTCCTGCCATCTGTTCTTTTAAAGGAGCCGTTTGTAAGATTATGGCCAAAACTGGTACTGCAGTCACTTTCAAATTACTGTTGAGCGGCGTGTACCCTCCCCCTCCTCCCCGACCAGAGGTTGCCAGGTCGGCTGCAGAATGCAGCAGGAACGTAGGCTGCCATGGCAAGTGACGAGTCCTACACAGTAAGTTTATTTTCTGTTAATTATATTTAATGCTTTATGAAAGATCTTTTGCGAAGTAATAATGTACTGCAAAATTTAGTCATGGCGATTAGCCTAATAGAATCGTAAATGTTACCACATTTCAGTCGGAGCATACGTTTTCACTTATTTTCACTTAGTTACCCTGTTAAAAATGTCTTTATTAGGCTAGTGTTGCGATGTAAAGCTTTTTATGAACGCATTTGAAAAATCTATGCAAATTCTAATTTTGGGCTATGCAGTAATTTATTGTTTGGTTGGAAACACTATAGGCTCATATCGATGGTAACTTGTTGTAACGTCGACAATACCACATGTAAAGTCGAGGGTAATTTTCCTAAAATACATCAGGCTATATGAAAAATTACATGACGTGTAGAATTTGAATCAAAAACACGTCCAAAAGTTCCATGTATGTGGACCAAATTATGCGCTTTTGGTATTGAGGATGTTGCCGTGGAATTACGCCTGATACTTCCAAACTAACACTAAATTATTGCACAGGCTAAAAGAAGAATATGCTTAGAACACACGTTTATGTCAAGGTAGCCTAGCACTTGTACCAGATGATCTTTGCTTGTACTGCTCTCACTTGTTTCAGCCTGATTTAGACCTCACTTTTGAGATACCCTCTCTTGAGGCTGATGAGAGCTGGGCAGTAAAATTATGACTTGTAATATCACCATCTGTATCTATGTCAGCATCTTATGTAGTTTTAATCAAATGTAAATGCCAAATGCTATTTTGTGGTTTGTTTACTTAGGAACTCATTCAAAACATGAGTGAAATGGGGCTACGAGCACTAGCAACCCGGATCTTCTCCCGGAACCCTGGATTGGTTTTTGCTGCCCTGCCACCATTGGACAGCACCACTCTCCCACCTGCAGCTGCTCTTCCATGGTGTACCTGTGGGAACTGCAGGGAGATGGCCACAGATGCAGAAAGGAAATGCTGTGGCCAGGGGCCTGAGCACTGCATAAGCAAACTGCCTCATTTCGAGCTTTACTGCTTGGAAGATGGCTGTTTGCGTATACACAGAGACTACAGGAATGATGTGTTGGTGGTAGCAGAAGTTACAGAGCCAGGTGATGATAATAGGCAGTTTAGATATGCTGCTTATCGCCAGTACATCTTTTGGCAGCATGGATCACTGGGCCAGGGTAACCGTCGTGTTATCCCCAGCTGCTGCATTTGGAGAATAAGGGACAAATACCCTGACCCTCAAGGCCAGTACACTGGCTTTTACCCACAATTTGAACAAACTTTACTGACTCCAGTTTACTTGAAGTTACTTGTTGTATATACTTTGTTTTTACAAATTGTTTGTTTTGTTCCAAGTTTGTAAAGAGCCTTCTTCCTTGTTCAATAAAAAAAAGTTTATTTATAATAACAATGCTTTCCTTTTTACGATATAGAGGAACAGTAAAAAATAAATAAATAAATAAAACGAGGGATAAACAGTATAAATAGTATAAATAACTATTTAACAATTAGCTGCTCTGTACTGTGGAAACTTTATGAAATGGTTTAAAAGCAGCTTGTGGCAGAAAATGGAAATGACAAGAGCTGAGAGGCTCTGGAAACGGGTTTCAATGGTCTTCACTCTGGAATGCTGACACTGAGGAGAGCAAAATAAAAACAGAAATTAGATTATTTTAAAATTAAATGTAATATGCATTACATCTAACTTGGTGTGTGGTATGTAGCCGCAGATGCAAAAGAAATAAACTGGTATTCTACCTACCAAGACCTCTCCTGACTTGGGTGCGCAGGAGTTAAGTTGAAGAGGAGGTAAGGCGACTGATGGAGGCTCTACATCCGGGATGTCATGAACAGTCTCACTGGCATCTATCACCGGCAAATTGTCAAGGCAGGGAGGTGCCTGCAATGCTCCACCCAACCTAAAGACATATTTGTCAATTGCAGATAGAAAGACAATCGGATGAATAGGCAAGGCAAGGCAAGTTTATTTGTATAGCACATTTCGTGTACAAGACAATTCAAGGTGCTGTACATAAGCATTACAAAGCATTACATTAAAACAGGAGGAAATAAAAAGATAAAATAATAATAAAAATGCAAAAAGTTAATCAACAGTTATTTTTGATTTAGGAACTAAAAATGCAGATAAAATGCATGAAATAAAAGTTAATTATTATGATAAAATGTGGCACATAAAAAAGTTTTTAACCTTGATTTAAAACTGCTGAGAGTGTCAGCAGACCTGCAGGTTTCTGGGAGTTTGTTCCACATTTGAGGAGCATAAAAACTTAACGCTGCCTCTCCATGTTTATTTCTGACTCTGGGAACAGAAAGTAGACTTGAACCTGATGACCTGAGGGATCTGGTGGGTTCAGAACCAACCAGGAGATCCTGAATGTATTTTGGCCCTAAACCATTCAGTGCTTTGTAAACTAACAGCAGGATTTTGAGGTCAATTCTTTGACAAACAGGAAACCAGTGTAAAGATCTGAGGACTGGAGTTATATGATCCAGTTTCCTGGTGTTAGTGAGGACTGGAGTTATATGATCCAGTTTCCTGGTGTTAGTGAGGACTGGAGTTATATGATCCAGTTTCCTGGTGTTAGCGAGGACTGGAGTTATATGATCCAGTTTCCTGGTGTTAGTGAGGACTGGAGTTATATGATCCACTTTCTTGGTGTTAGTGAGGACTGGAGCAGCAGCGTTCTGGACTAACTGCAGCTGTCTGATGGTCTTTTTAGGGAGACCTGTCAGGACAGCGTTACAGTAGTCTAGTCTACTGAAGATAAATGCATGGACAAGTTTTTCTAAATCCTGCAGAGACATCAGTCCTTTAATCCTGGATATGTTCTTTAAGTGATAATAGGTCGACTTCACAACTGTCTTGATGTGACTACTGAAGCTCAGGTCTGACTCCATGACTACACCCAGATTTCTGGCTTTGTTTTTGGTTTCTAACTTCGCTCTTTGAAGCTGAGTGCTGACTTTTAATCTTTCTTCCTTGGCTCCAAAAACTATTATTTCAGTTTTGTCTTCATTTAACTGAAGGAAGTTTTGACACATCCAGTCTCTAATCTGATCAATGCATCTGATCAGTGTTTGGATTGGACTGTAGTCTCCTGGTGAGATGGTTATGTAGATTTGTGTGTCATCAGCATAATTGTGGTAACATATTTTGTTGTTTTTCATAATTTGAGCGAGTGGGAGCATGTAGATGTTGAACAGCAGTGGCCCCAAGATGGAGCCTAATAAACAAATAATAATAAAACCTAATAAAACAAAAACAGCAAATGCAGAGAGGTGGTTATCGTTGAGGTCAGCATTCATGGCTGTACTACGGAGACCAGGAATTCTATAAAGCACTCATCTTTTGTGTTTACGTATTTCATTGAATGAATGTCTGAGGATGTAATGTGAATAATTTGTGTGGCACTTTCTATGAGAATCCATTGTTAACATACCGAATACAAATACGAGGGACATAGTCTTCATCTTCACTGTCATCTGCTTCAATCTCCTCATCCCTGCTAAACACCTTCACTGTCACCCCAATCAATTCTGTCAAATTTGATAGAAATTATAATGGTTAATACACAGCAGAACATCTTGTTACACACTATACAGTCAAACCCAGTTGAACTTACACACTGTTCATTAGGTCATTTATCTCCTGTTCATTCATGAGCGGGGTTTCAGCATCCTGGATGCTCATGTTCTGTAGAATAAAAGAAAACAATCACAATGCGGTCACAATGTACATGTTCAACATAATTTCTTATATTTAGACAAATTCGAAAGCTTGAGAGTATTTATATACCTCTCCTCTAGAACTTCTGAGGCATCCATGGTGCACTCCTCATCTTCCAATGCTTCCTCTGTAGGTGGCAGGTCTTCTCTATAAATAGTTTAGTTGTTTTAGACAAAAAATGCTTCCAAATATGAAATGAAAATGAAAACAACGTGGCACTGATCACTGACCGATTTGAAAGCGTTTCAGACGATGCATGTCCAATACTGGAAAGTGATGGTGCAGTCAGATGGTGCTTCTTCCACTGTCTTTTACTTGGGGTTGAAGTGCTTGGGCCATAACAGCTGAAGACACAAGCGTTTTTGTCATAATTATGGAACACTCTACACATTTACCATAATATGCAACAACCAACACATTTACCACAGACTAGTGTCTAACCAAAGATAATGCGGGGAAAGTTACGTCTGCATTCGTCATCAATGGCTAACGTTTTTTATCAGTTCCATCAGAAAAGACTGACACTAATTACTAACGTTAGCAATGGTCAGATGGGTCAATTTGCAGCACGTGTAATACACAATATATGCAAAGAATGAATAAGAAATGGTTTTCCGTGGTAACGTTAGGCTACTGTCTCAATTAGGTTTCACATTACCTTGGCCATGCTAATGTTTTCCACGGCATGATGACTGACGGGCTCCGCTTATTAGCCTAACGTTACATTGCTATTGTTAGCAATATCAGTCACCGTTTTTATATTCTTAATAATAATTATTTACCTTTTCAATTCGATGACCCACCTGCTCCATAACGTTATGCGCTAGCGTTACTGTGCACGAACATGCATAACTTTGTTTAACTAGTGAATACTCCGACGTAGTGAATACTGAAATTTCTTTGTTACCTTGTTCTGTTACCTTGCCCAAGTAAATTGGCGTTAGCCAAATATTTAGCTATGAATCTTACCTGTCCAGGAGAAAATCAGCAACGTTGGCGTCTGTCTCCAAATTCTTCTCCGCTTTCAGCCGCCTCCATCTATCAAAAGCATCTCCTATACAAATCCTTGTTTTATTTCGGACCTTGTCACGACGTAACTCGGATTCATAACGAGGTCTTTTTTGTTTTGGTAAACTAGCCATTTTCACATCCAACACGTTCGTAGCGGCTGCTGCGATAATGAGAGCGGAGCTGGCAACCCGGATGTAGAAACACTACTGACTTCCTGATTGGGAGATAGGTGGAGGGTGGCGCTTCAGGCCAAAACAAAAAATGACAACAAAAACAAGACTTGCAGCCCTCAAGTCCTCTTTTTAAAAGGGAATATCCTGGCTTGAGTGCTGTTGTCAGTGACATAAGTATTTGAAATGAACATGATTTTTAAATGTCTTTTGACATATCAGGGTCATTTTATGATTCGTTTTATTAATCTTCTTACATACAGCTCCTTTAATTATTTCCAGTTCCTCCAAGCTATTTATTAAATAAATCGTCTCTGCTCTTGAACACCGTTTACTGCGTGCTGCCATTTTAAAACTTTGTTTTGAAAACAAGCCCAGCGCGGAATATAAGCATCATCGCGACAGACGGGCAAGAGAACTAGCATGCGCAGAAAGACGGGAATTAATTTAAACAGGAATGAGTGTAAACATGACCGCGGAATTACTTAATGCGGAATTAAAATGGGAATAAACCAGCCACTTACTTCGGAATTAAGTTCAATTCGGAATTGACATTGGGTGCGTTTACATGGGAAGTTTAATTCCTCTTTAATTCAGAATTAAAGTTAAAGCCGAATAAAAGTTACCATGTAAACGCTTAATTCCATATGAAAATGTCAATTCCGAATTAAACTTAATTCTGAAGTAAGTGGCTGGTTTATTCCCATTTTAATTCCGAATTAAATAATTCCGCGGTCATGTAAACACTCATTCCTGTTTAAATTAATTCCCGTCTTTCTGCGCATGCTAGTTCTCTTGTCCGTCTGCCGCGATGACGCTTATATTCCGCGCTGGGCTTGTTTTCAAAACGGCAGCACGCAGTAAACGGTGTTCAAGAGCAGAGACGATTTATTTAATAAATAGCTTGGAGGAACTGGAAATAATTAAAAGAACAGATGGCAGGAAACATAAAAATTGTGAGCTTTTCAAAGCGGCCAGGTTAAATGAAGGAGGTTTCACAGATAGAGACGCCACCCAGGTCTAAAATAAGTGGAATGTTGTTGCTAATCGAGTTAGCTAAGTTTGTTTTCTTCCGGTAGATGTTAAGACGTCCGCCCCCCCCATCCAATCAGAACCCTTCCCAACCCCCAGACCTAAAGCGGAGTTGGATAAAGCCGAACTAACGTGTTTTCCATGTAAACCTCAATTCGGAATTACTATTTCCATGTAAACTCGAAGGAAAATAGTTTAATTCGGAATTATTTAATTCCTAATTATTAATTCCGAATTAAAAAACATCATGTAACCGCAGCCATTGTCATATGGAATTAAGTGTTTACATGGTAACTTTTATTCGGCTTTAACTTTAATTCTGAATTAAAGAGGAATTAAACTTCCCATGTAAACGCACTGAGTCTGAGGGAATCTGAACGTTTCTGCAGAGAAGATCAGATAAAAACTTCTTCACAACTCGATACTGTAGAAGGCAGAAGGTACTTCCACTGAGTATCAGTCTGGAGACGTAACTGGCCTTTTTATTTCTGTCTTTATACTTTAAAAATCTGCATTTTCTTATATCCACTTCAGCTACAAAAAAACATTTTACAGCGACTGAAAGTTAAAAAACAAAGGAAGCGATAATGAAAGCGTCTCAGAAGTTTAGGAGACTCCTCAGCTGAACTCAGGCTGATGGTTTCAGATCTGTAGCGTCTCCACAGCTGGAAACAGCAGCTTAAACTACAGTCCTGAAACGTTTGCACACGCTGTTGTGCTCTGGAACGGCGCTTTTATTCAGAAGGATACTAGGTTGAGTCATTTAGGTTTAGAGCGCACAGAAAAATCTTTATGTGATTTCTAAGTCAGGTAGAAATAAAAAAAAACACACATCAGCTGGAGAGTGAAAGGTTTCAGAGGAACTCCCTGGTGAAAACAATAGAAGCTAATCTATCCCGTTCTCTCTCGTACTGAACCTTCTCATGATTGCAGCATTAGGAAAATCCAAAACTATTTAGGATTGTTTTTCTTTGTTCTGGACTCTGGCTGCATGGCCCGACAGGAATGTTTCTTCTGGTTCTTCTGGGGTCTGATGAGCTGCTGAAGTCAGACACAATCAGATGGCTCTCTGTCCCCCTCTGCTGGTCAAACATGGTCATCCTTCTGGAAGCTGTGTGCCCATCCAGAGCGTTTTAACTCGCTCCTGCCAATCAGATCACTCATTTGTAGATCTAACTTCCAGACTACAGGTTTCTGGTTTTCCTCTCCTCTGCAGGGTGACTCTCCCTTAGAGACAGGGTGGGAATCACGGGTTCGATTCCCAGCTGAACGCTGTGGCTTCCTCCCAGAGGAGCTGGAGGAGGTGACTGGGGAGGAGGAGGGCTGGACCTCTCTGTTTAGGCTGCTGCCCACACGACCCGAACCCAGAACACCAGAAGATAAGGGATGTAGAGGTGCACGATAACTATCGGGTCGATAACAGGAAATTATGACGTCATCCCGATAAGTCCGATATCACGATAACATTTATATTTTTGTCAACACAGCAGTACTTCGCTCCCTCTGAGCCTTGAATGACCGGCAGTGAATGTTATGTTCAAGTGACGTCGGTATAATCAGAAAAACGATTACTCAATAAGGAAAATCAAGAATACCCCCTCATGCCAGAAAACAACTCGTTAACTCGGTCATAATTTTAGTAGTTGCTAACTTGAATTGATATTCGCAGTATTTTCCCACATGCTACACATAAAAAAAGAAAAACATAGAAAAGGCTGAAAGAACGACTAGCAAACGAGGGAACGGAGGAATTTACGTTACACCTTGAATGCAGCATTTTGGCACAGTGCGCTGATAAAAAAAAAAAAAAAAAACATGCCGCCGATTGTATGGAACTTCGTTAAAGTTTCAGAAGAAGATAGTTTGGTGGTTATTTGTGACGAATCCTCCGAGTGAATTCTACAAGGAGGGAAGCACAAGCTTTAATACGTAAAACCTGATCAGCCACCTACAACATAACAATCACTTCCATGGAGTTTTGAAATAGCGCTAACGTGAGCTAATGGAAGCTAATGCTAATATGCACAAGCCAGCAGCAGTGTCTCCTCTCCCTCATTCCTCTCATCTAAAGCTTCCATGAGATAAAAAAAAATAAAAAACAAAAACTACTCAACCTCATTTACTTTAATTAAAGGTATTAATTTAAATGGAACCACAAGCCAAAATCCTTTAAATGTTAATCTTTTTCAGTTAGTAATTCTGATGCATGTATTTCCATCAGTTCAAGGAGCCTTTATTTTTTATATCAGTCAGTAATGAACCTTATTTAAGTTAATGTGAGATATCAAATAAGTTTGTTTGATAGCTTTAAGAAAATGTTTGAGAGGTTTGCCAATAGTTTTATATTGGAAAAAATAAATATCTGTTCATTTAAAGAGTCAAAACTATTTTTGATTTTGTTCATAGTATTGATGTAATGATCTTAGGTATATGTGTGTGTTATCGGTATCAGTTTTAAAAAACAGTTATCGTGCATCCCTAAATGGATGCTTTAAAATCAATAAGATAGGTTTCCCTGTTTGAAGCTGTTGGTGACATTCACTCCAGTCAGGATGCAAACATCTACAGCGTCTGTGTGTTGGACATGAACCGAGACAGGATGTTATTTTAAGGCATTAAGATCAGCCTGGAAAACAGCAGGATCTGCTCACGAGGATGTTGTTGGTGGAATAAAGTGACTCACGTTGACTTCAGAGAGCTGGAACTCTACTTGGAAGGCCACATCAGAGCAGCGACCAGACACGCTGAGCTGCTGGACCAGCTGAGCCCAACCTAACGGACACAAACACGCAGAGTTATTGACCCCAGACACTACGTCAAACCAAAAATGCAACAATCAGTCCTGTCGAGAAATAAATACACAAATAAACATATCAACTCTGGCATACAAGCCAAGTCCAAGAACACCAGGATGCTGCGTGGAACATCAGGAACGACAGACAGTTTATTTACGGCACCATGTAAACAACGGCAAATGTTTAAAAGGAGGACGTTTGACCGTTTCATGAAAAACAGCAGCTAATTCTGTATTTGACGGCAGCGACATATTTCAGAAACGTAGGAATATTGGCTGTGAAGGACTGGAAATGAACGTCGTGCTAAGAAGAAACACCTGCAGTAACAGCTGGATGAAGCTAACCAGCTAACCAGCAACAGTCTGTGATTGTTGCTGGTTAGCGGGATGAAGCTAACCAGCTAACCAGCAACAGTCTGTGACTGTTGGAGGTGGGGAGGTGGCCAGAGACAGGGAGGACTGGAGGAGGTGGCCAGAGACAGGGAGGACTGGAGGAGGTGTCCTGAGACAGGGAAGACTGGAGGAGGTGTCCAGAGACAGGGAGGACTGGAGGAGGTGGCCAGAGACAGGGAGGACTGGAGGAGGTGTCCAGAGACAGGGAGGGCTGGAGGAGGTGGCCAGAGACAGGGAGGGCTGGAGGAGGTGGACCAGAGACAGGGAGGACTGGAGGAGGTGGTCCAGAGACAGGAGGACTGGAGGAGGTGGCCAGAGACAGGGAGGACTGGAGGAGGTGGTCACAGAACAGAGCGGGCTGGAGGAGGTGGTCAGAGACAGGGAGGACTGGAGGAGGTGGTCAGAGACAGAGGTGGAGGAGGTGGAGGAGGTGGAGAGACAGGGAGGACTGGAGGAGGTGCAGAGACAGAGAGGACTGGAGAGGTGGCCAGAGACAGGGAGGACTGGAGGAGGTGGCCAGAGACAGGGAGGACTGGAGGAGGTGGTCAGAGACAGGGAGGACTGGAGGAGGTGGCCAGAGACAGGGAGGACTGGAGGAGGTGGCCAGAGACAGAGAGGACTGGAGGAGGTGGCCAGAGACAGGGAGGGCTGGAGGAGGTGGTCACAGAACAGAGCGGGCTGGAGGAGGTGGTCAGAGACAGGGAGGACTAGAGGAGGTGGTCAGAGACAGAGAGGGCTGGAGGAGGTGGCCAGAGACAGGGAGGACTGGAGGAGGTGGTCAGAGACAGGGAGGACTGGAGGAGGTGGCCAGAGACAGGGAGGACTGGAGGAGGTGGTCAGAGACAGGGAGGACTGGAGGAAGTGGACCAGAGACAGGGAGGACTGGAGGAGGTGGCCAGAGACAGGGAGGACTGGAGGAGGTGGCCAGAGACAGGGAGGACTGGAGGAGGTGGTCAGAGACAGGGAGGACTGGAGGAGGTGGCCAGAGACAGGGAGGACTGGAGGAGGTGATCAGAGACAGGGAGGACTGGAGGAGGTGGTCAGAGACAGGAGGACTGGAGGAGGTGGCCAGAGACAGGGAGGACTGGAGGAGGTGGCCAGAGACAGGGAGGACTGGAGGAGGTGGCCAGAGACAGGGAGGACTGGAGGAGGTGGATCAGAGACAGGGAGGACTGGAGGAGGTGGCCAGAGACAGGGAGGACTGGAGGAGGTGATCAGAGACAGGGAGGACTGGAGGAGGTGGCCAGAGACAGGGAGGACTGGAGGAGGTGATCAGAGACAGGGAGGGACTGGAGGAGGTGGTCCAGAGACAGGGAGGAGGACTGGAGGAGGTGGAGGCAGAGAGGACATGGAGGACTGGAGGAGGTGGCCAGAGACAGGGAGGACTGGAGGAGGTGGCCAGAGACAGGGAGGACTGGAGGAGGTGTCCAGAGACAGAGGAGGAGGGACTGGAGGAGGTGGCCAGAGACAGGAGGACTGGAGGAGGTGGCCAGAGGACAGGGAGGACTGGAGGAGGGTGGCCAGAGACAGGGAGGACTGGAGGAGGTGGCCAGAGACAGGAGGTGGGAGGACTGGAGGAGGTGGCCAGAGACAGGGAGGACTGGAGGAGGTGGAGGAGGTGGACCAGGAGACAGGGAGGACTGGAGGAGGTGGCCAGAGAGACAGGAGGAGACTGGAGGAGGTGGCCAGAGACAGGGAGGACTGGAGGAGGTGACCAGAGACAGGGAGGGCTGGAGGAGGTGGCCAGAGACATGGAGGACTGGAGGAGGTGGCCAGAGACAGGGAGGACTGGAGGAGGTGGCCAGAGACAGGGAGGACTGGAGGAGGTGGCCAGAGACAAGGAGGAGGCTGGAGGAGGTGGTCCAGAGACAGGGAGGACTGGAGGAGGTGGCCAGAGACAGGGAGGACTGGAGGAGGTGACCAGAGACAGGGAGGACTGGAGGAGGTGGCCAGAGACAGGGAGGACGGGAGGAGGTGTCCAGAGACAGGGAGGACTGGAGGAGGTGTCCAGAGACAGGGAGGACTGGAGGAGGTGGCCAGAGACAGGGAGGACTGGAGGAGGTGGACCAGAGACAGGGAGGACTGGAGGAGGTGACCAGAGACAGGGAGGACGGGAGGGAGGTGTCCAGAGACAGGGAGGACTGGAGGAGGTGGTCAGAGACAGGGAGGACTGGAGGAGGTGGCCAGAGACAGGGAGGACTGGAGGAGTGGAGGATGGAGGAGACAGGAGGAGGTGGAGGAGGTGGACCAGAGAGACAGGGAGGACTGGAGGAGGTGGTCCAGAGACAGGGAGGACTGGAGGAGGTGACCAGGAGACAGGGAGGACTGGAGGAGGTGGAGACCAGAGGACAGGGAGGACTGGGGAGGAGGTGGTCCAGAGACAGGGAGGACTGGAGGAGGTGGTCAGAGACAGGGAGGACTGGAGGAGGGTGGCCAGAGACAGGGAGGACTGGAGGAGGTGCCAGAGACAGGGAGGACTGGAGGAGGTGACCAGAGACAGGGAGGACGGGAGGAGGTGTCCAGAGACAGGGAGGACAGGAGGAGGTGGACAGAGACAGGGAGGGCTGGAGGAGGTGGCCAGAGACAGGGAGGGGTGGAGGAGGTGGCCAGAGACAGGGAGGACTGGAGGAGGTGGCCAGAGACAGGGAGGACTGGAGGAGGGAGAGACTGGAGGACTGGAGGAGGTGCCAGAGACAGGGAGGGTGGAGGGCTGGAGGAGGTGGCCAGAGACAGGGAGGGACTGGAGGAGGTGGCCAGAGACAGGGAGGACAGGGAGGAGGTGGCCAGAGACAGGGAGGACAGGGAGGAGGTGGCCAGAGACAGGGAGGACTGGAGGAGGTGTCCAGAGACAGGGAGGACAGGGAGGAGGAGACATCGGCTTTAAACGGTCAAACACTGGGAACTAAAGTAACAGACAGCGCTGTCAGGAAATTTAGGGTTATTTTAAAAATTTGAGAGGTACTGAAATCTGAGTGAAATCTAAACTGGAACAAAAAAACAGAAAATTTTCAAAACAGAAAAATAGAAAAACAGAAAATAAAACAAGAAAAAAAACTATTTCCATCCGAGTCAAGTCAATATAAATTCATTCACATTGTCTGGCTGGGCCACATGAGACGGGACGAGAAGAGACAAGAAGTGAAGCCTGTCAGACGGCAGGTTTATCTCTTACTCTTTCGCAGAGTCTTTCTGATGCAGCTCTTCAGGCTGATCCCATTCATCTGTGTCTGCAGCTTCAGATCCTCCTCCAGCTCCTCCACCTCCTCCTTCAGCCTGGACACCACCGCCTCCTTCCCTCTGCCTTGTGTCTGTCCACACAAATACGCCCTGAGGAAGCAAACAAACACTCTGTAACTGTATCTGGAACGCTGATGTGCAGCACCGAAGCTGCAAAAACCTATTTAAATGCACTGATTGTGTCACACATCTTGTACTGTATATCATCCTGGTCTCAGGCCAACATGACCACCTTAAATCCACTCAGATCGATCTATAATCAGGCCCTAAAAGTCTTAGATAAAAAACCGCAGCTGTACCATCATTGCAATATACTAAAGAAGTATAAAATGTTAAGCTTTGATAATCTAATTACATATTCTAATGTCCATCTGGTACACAAAATCATACACCACCACCTCTGAAAACTTATGTTCAGCCTCGCTCTGAAATAATTTCTCAAACATTAAGATCAACATCTAGGGGAGACTGCAACATTCCCAAAAGAATGACTGCCTTTTCTCAATCAGCCTTCTCTTTTAAAGCCGTAAAAGTATGGAATGGACTCCTGGACAGAATAAAGACAATTCCAGATTATATAATTTTTTCAGATGCAGTCAAAAATTGGCTGCTCAGCAACCAGTCTTGCTCACATTAAGGGGCTCATTTTATTCTCGCATTATTCTGTACAGGTTGCATTGTAAAGAGTAGTCATTTTTATTGTTTTTTAAGCTATTGTAAATTTATCCAATTGTTTTTGCGATTTTATTTTGTTGTATTTTATGTTCTTTGCCTTCTTGTCTTACTATTTATGTGTGTTAAGGACTACAGATGGAAATTAGCTTGGTGCTAAATCTGGTGCAGCCATCTTTTTAATGCCACTGCACACGGTCCTTTAAATAAATAAAATAAAATAAAAAAAAAACATCAGGAGTCAAGCTTAAACTCACATGGCATCTCTCATTTGTCCTCCAAAGTGGAACGTTATGTCCTCGTGGCTCTCCTCCTTCTGCTTCTGCAGAGCTTCCACTTCAGCCCGCAGAACTTCCACCTGGCACTGCAGCATCTTCAACTCCTCGGTGTTCTCCTCACTCATCTCCTCCACTGTTTTATGGGGACAAACGAAAACTCAAAGTCAGACAGATCCAGGGGGAAAGAAACACCTGGATTCACCGTGCCAAGGCCAAGTCAGCGAAAGAGATCCTCCTACTTTTCTTCAATGAATAAGAGCTCTTGTAGCAATCACGTGGCTTTCTTTATTTCTCTTTTAAATGGGGGCACATTTGTAAGGAACATTTATTAGTGGGATGAGCAGCAGAGCTGAGGATGTGGCAGATTCGCTTTGGGAAACGGAAGACTTCGAGGTTTTCCTGAAGTCAGGCTCAGAGGTTTAACATAACCGGTTTTCTGAACCAGAACCGTCAGAAAAAAAAAAAAAACATAAAGACGTTCCGTCAGACGCTGAAATCAGCGAATGAGATACGTTTACTCGTCGAATTGACAAAATACGTGATTTATAAGCATTGTAGTCACTTTTATACACTAGCCGTCCGATTGGTGTAAAAGGAAGAAAAAAAATCCTCCCGGTAAATCGGCAGATTTATTCTTTTAGTTTTACCTGAAAACGTCTGTTTCTTCTCTTGTAAACAACCAAAACAGTTTCACAGCCTCGCGCCCTGTGGACTCTACCAACATGTACGTGAAAAACGGGGGGGAGCGGCAGTCTGTGTGATGTACGTTCAGACCGACACCGAGTTTCAGTCGAGACTCGTACCACAAGTGTTAATGTACAGACTTATAAAATCAAACTTTTTTATTTGATAGTGATAAAAGAGTTTACAACCGAAGCAGACCGAGTTTGATTGTTTTTTTCTCCCCCCACACACACATAGAAGCTAGGAGGACGCAACCACTGCCGCGAATCTAAATATTCGCTTTGTAAAACAAAAAAAAAAAAATGACTGGCGTAAGTACATCGTTTCATTGAAACTTCTACCATTGTTTACTGACATTTTTTTTAAATATTTTCTTTAAAGCGGCTGTTGAGTGTAATAAAGTAATTAAACCAGAGCGGAACCTTCGGGTTTTCCGTAAACAGGAAATTTAGACCGGACTCAAATAGTGGTGGCGCCAGCTTGGATACATGTGAGGTAAACGTTTGAAATTTGTTTTAGTTGAAATTAAACCGTCGGTTTAGATGTGTTTACTCTGTCATGTTGGTTTAAGACAGCTCGTTTTGATAAAGAGGTTCTGTCAGGGTGAACAACGAGACCTTTTAGTCGACCGAACTCCTTAAAATACGGTCTTAGTTTCCTGTCTTGGCCCCGTCTGTCCATTTAGGGTTGGATATAAGTGGGTTTACATTTGTTTTGTTTTGTTTTTAATTTCCTTGCTTCTGAGACCAGCGAGCTCCAGACAAAGCACATTTACACCTCTGGAGAGAAGGATTTTATAGTGGAGCAGGACATGAATGAGAGCTGGAAGACAATGGTGAAGTGAGCTGTAGATGTGACAGAGGAGCTCAAGGTGGAGGTGGGAGTGCATCAAGGACCAGCTCTGAGACCCTGATTCTTGCTATGGTGAAGGACAGACTGATGAGGTTAGACAGGAATCTCCATGGACTATGATGTTAGCAGATGACAGTGAGCAGGTGGAGGAACATCTAGAGAGGTGGAGGTATAACCTGGAAAGGAGAGGAATGAAGGTCAGCTGCAGCAAGACAGAATACATGTGAGTGAATAAGAGGAACCTGAGAGGAACGGTGAGGCTGCGGGGAGCAGAGATGAAGAAGCTGGAGGAGTTGAAGAACTTAGGAGTCAACAGTCCAGAGCAACGGAGAATGAAGAAAAGAGAAAAGCTTGTTGGAACAGGTGGAGAAAAGTGAAATAAAAGAGTTTGATCAGAAAAGAAGATGGTGGGGAGACCTGAGATGTTGTTGGTTCAGAGACTGTGGTCCTGAGGAGAAGTCAGGAGGCAGAGTTGGAGGTAGCTGAGGTTCAGATGTTGAGGTTCTCTTTGGGAGAGACCAGGATGGAGAAGATCAGGAATGAGGACATCAGAGGGACAGAACATGTTAGATGTTCTGGAGACATTGATATCCGGCATGCCAGAGTCGGGTCAGCGCTGTAAATATTGATTCTTTGAGTAAATCTGGTGTATTTGCCAGTTTAAAATAAAAAACAACTTTTGAAGCGCTCCCAGAAACACGTGAACGATACGATCTAAGATCTGAAGCAGCAGAGTTCACAAAAGCTAAAACAGCTAAACTGCCCCAGCTGTAGTTGGTCCCAGAGCCATCTGCGGTGGAGATGTTCTTCTGACGCCTGATGTTTGATGTCCGTGCAGTGACGGCGTCGTCGTGGATACGGAAAAAATGCGGCGCCTGTACGTGGGCGGGCTGAGCCACACGGTCACCCAGAAGGACCTGAAGGATCGCTTCGGAAAGTTTGGGGACGTGGAGGACGTGGAGCTGCGGACCAGGAGGGACGAGGAGGGTGAGGGACCTGAAACCACCACGACCACAACAGTGTTGGAGGTTTAAATGTTTTAAAAACTGCTCGTCTGAATACCTGTTGGAGATCATCTTCAACACTGGTTCACCTTTACCTGGTTTATCTGAGGAGTTCAACACAAACATTTCCTCACAAGTTTCAATTTAAAGGCTCTTTTAATTAGTTTTTATTTATTTTTCTTTATCTTTCTTTAAATTATATATCACGATATGGACTATTTTATATCACGATAATGATATATATCACGATATACCATAATAAAGTATGTTTTCAGTTATTCTCTGAAAAAGTTTGACAAAAATTTCATTGCTTACTTTTCAACTTTATTTTGAAAGGACATTTAGCTGAACTGTCACAAACATACATTTTAGTGCAGCAAAAACAGGTAAGGTACAGAGGTACAGTAGCTTTCACAATTTTTTTTTAAAGTGCACAACAGTTTCTGAGAGGAAAAACACATTTTTGCACTGAAGTTCAGCTATAGAAAATAAACACAAATTATTTTTCAACTTTCTGAAATCTGTAACCTTGTAGTGCAAAGTTTGCAAACCAATATAAAGTGTCTAAAGTAAACATCAGGGTTGAAGAGAACTCTGTTTAAGGCATTAACCATGAATAAAAGTGCAAACATAAAAGGCTACTTTGTAGAAGTAGATATGATTCTATCAAATTTATCGTTGCAGGTTATTTAATTACATATTTGCTGTAATAATTGATAAAATCAGGTTAGAAACGATAGAAGAGAAATGGCACGATACACACTTTTCTATTCATCCCCACGATATGTATCGTCATATCGCCCAGAACTAAGTTCCTGCCATGGAGACAATCCTCAAACTCGGTGGTTGGACACCTCTAGTGAAAGAGGCCGTCAGACTGAAGAAGGAGTCCTTGGTTAGCTTGGTTAGCTTGGTTAGCTTGGTTAGCTTGTGGGACTCCTTGAAGCAGCAGACAGGTATCAACAGGCCAACCGGGCTTCAGCCTTGGTGGTCTCTGAGGAGAAAACTTGCCCAACCAGTCCACATGTGTGTTGTGTGGATCTTGGAGAAGACATCTGACCGTGTCCCTCGGGGGTCCTGTGGGGGGTCCTCCAGCAGTTGGAGGTCCTGGACCCGTTGTTACGGGCTGTCCCGTCCCTGAACAGAGCCAGAGTCTGGTCCACATTGCTGGTTGTAGTCAGACTGGTTTCCAGTGAGAGCTGGACTCCATCAGGGCTCGTCTCTGTCTCTGGTTCTGTTCATCACGTTGAAGGACTGAACTTTCTAGGAGCAGCCAAGGAGCAGAGGGGTTCCGGTTCAGTGGTGTCAGGGTTTGAGGAGGACCTGGTCCTGTTGGGACCATCAGGTGGAGACCTTCAGCTCTCACTGGAGCGGTTCCCAGCAGGGATGAGAACCAGCACCTCCAGATCTGAGACCATGGTCCTCAGTCTGAAAAGGGTAGAAGGTCTTCTCCAGGTTAGTGAGGTTCTGCCTCCAGTGGAGGAGTTCCAGTATCTCTCTGGGTCTGGTTCTCCAGTGATGGAGGAAGGAGCAGCAGATCTCCAGATGGACTGGTGCAGCGTCTGCTGTGGTGGTGACTCTGAACCGGTCTGTTGTGGTTCAGAGAGCTGAGACTCTGTTTCCTGGTAGATCTTTGCTCCAACCCTCACCTGTGGTCAGGAACTGGTACCAGCAGCTGGCAGGAGTTTCCTCCAGGGTGGCTGGACTCTCCCTTAGAGATAGAAGTTCGTTCAGGAGAGACTCAGAGTAGAGCTGCTGCTCCTCCACATGGAGAGGAGCCAGTTGAGGAGGTTCATCTGGTCAGGATGACTCCTGGACGCCTCCCTGGAGAGGAGTTTCAGACATGTCCAACTGGGAGAAGACTAGGAGACACTGGAGAGATGATGTCTCCGCTGGTCTGGAGCTCCTGGATGGTCTCTCAGATGAGCTGGAGGTCTGGACCTCTGCTGAAGCTGCTGCCCCCATAACCTGACTCTGGACCAAGTAGAAGATAATGGATGGAGATATGTGTGTGTGTGTTTCATCATGGAAGAGTTCAGCGTGAATATAAAGTGCAGGCGGCGTTTAATCGGTATGATTTTATTATTTCAGGTTCTATATTTTCTCTCCTGCAGGTGTACCTTACAAAACCTTCGGCTACATCAACATCAACATTCCAGACGCCGACCTGAAGAGATGTGAGTAGAAACTTCTGCTTCTGCTGGTGCGTTTGTGTTGCGTCGTGAAATCTGAAATCTGTGTGTTTGCTCCGGAGGTCTGACGGTGCTCAACAAGTCCAAATGGAAAGGAGGAACTCTGCAGATTGAGACGGCCAAGGAGAGTTTCCTGCACAGGTACGTCGCCGTGAAAGTCTGTACCGGTGGCAACCGTCGCCGCCTGTTTCTTACCTGCCAGGTGAGACTCTGTGTGTGTCTGTGTGTGTCAGACTGGCTGAGGAGAGGCAGGCGGCAGCAGAGCAGCGGCTGCAGACGCCTGAGACCAGGAAACCAGGGACGGCAGCTGCTGGAGTCGCTGAGCAGAGCCGGGGTGGACCACTTCACCATGAAGGCCGCGGTGCCGGGGACGGAAGTACCAGGACACAAGGTCGGGTCCCCCCCCCCCCCCCCCCCCCCGCCCCCCCGTTTCAGCTGAGATGTTCCAGATCCAGCAGGAGCCACCAGTGTTGGAGTCAATGATGATCTCTATAAACTGCTGGCCTTGTGTTCTTCTGGAGATTCATCCCCAGAGTTCTTAGTTTCTGCCTTTTGTTCTGTTTCTTCTTTCTAGATCCTTTGTTTTTTTTTTTGTTTTTTTTTAAAGGTCAGAGATCGAGGTTAGTACGACCTCAAATCAACGTCAAACACGGTTTTCGCTGTGCAGTGACCCAGAAAGGGAAAAACTAGAGATGCACGATAACTGTTTTTTAAAACCGATACCAATAACACACACATATACCTAAGATCATTACATCAATACTATGAACAAAATCAAAAATAGTTTTGACTTTTTAAATGAACAGATATTTATTTTTTCCAATGAAAAACTATTGGCAAGCCTCTCAAACATTTTCTTAAAGCTATCAAACAAACCTATTTGATATCTCACATTAACTTAAATAAGGTTCATTACTGACTGATATAAAAAAATAAAGGCTCCTTGAACTGATGGAAATACATGCATCAGAATTACTAACTGAAAAAGATTAACATTTAAAGGATTTTGGCTTGTGGTTCCATTTAAATTAATACCTTTTAACTAAAGTAAATGAGGTTCAGTAGTTTTTATTTTTTAATCTCATGGAAGCTTTAGATGAGAGAGATGAGGGAGAGGAGAGACTGCCTGCTGGATTGTGCATGTTAGCATTAGCTTCCGTTAGCTCACGTTCGCGCGATTTCAAAACTCCATGGAAGTGATTGTTATGTTGTAGGTGGCTGATCAGGTTTTACGTATTAAAGCTTGTGTTTCCCTCCTCGTAGAATTCACTCGGAGGATTCGTCACAAATAACCACCAAACTATCTTCTTCTGAAACTATAACGAAGTTCCACGCCGTCATGTTTGTTGTGATCAGCGCTGTGCTGCATTCAAGGTGTAACGTAAATTCCCTCGTTTGCTAGTCGTTCTTTCAGCCTTTTCTACTTTTTTTTTTTTTTTATGTGTAACATGTGGGAAAATACTGCAAATATCAATTCAAGTCAGCAACTACCAAAATTATGACCGAGTTAACGAGTTGTTTTCTGGCATGAGGGGGTATTCTTGATTTTCCTGAATCGTTTCCTTAATAGTTTTTCTGATTATGCCGACGTCACTTGAACACAACATTCACTGCCGGTCATTCAAGGCTCAGAGGGAGCGAGACACTGCTGTGTTGACAGAAATATAAATGTTATCGGGGCTATTCGTCGTGATATTGAGCTTATCGGGATGACGTCATAATTTCCTGTTATCGGCCCGATAGTTATCGTGCACCCCTAGAAAAAAGTCATTGGTCCGTGGGTGATGGACTGGGGCGGTCCATTGTTCTGGACTCTTCTCCGAGTGTCGTACAGTCTGACACGGGGGTGAATCTGCAGGGACGTCCCCTCCTGGGATGATTGACAGCTCTAGGACACGTCTCAAACACAAGGCCCGCGGGCCAAATGTGGCCCTCGAGAGCTTGTGCATTACTGGCTTAAATTTTAAACCAATATCTTAAGACTTAAAATAAGCTTACGCTGCTTTAAAGCACATATTGACAATAAACTGCATCTCCCATAATGCATTTCACCATGTATATCACCATGATCAAGACGATTTTCAGAACTGATGGACTTGAGAGAAACCTCTACAAACTAACTAACATGTCCAAGAAAAGAAAAAATGATGCACAAGCTGAAACAACAGTGTGTCTTTTGTGTTATGAGGCGGAGTCAGTCGTGAAAGAGTTTAATCTACGTCGCCATTTTGACAACAAACACGGAGCTAAGTATGCTTAATTTAGCCTGCAAGAAAAACAATGCTCGATTTAAGAATTTTTTCTAGGTAACTTAGAGACTTAGTACCAACTTGAAACTTTGTATATAAACAGATAAACAGTCATTACCTTTCTGGTAGTATATTTAGTTTTTTGGTACATCTTGTCATATTTTGTCAATTGCCAATTAAATATCGACAATAAAATGCAAAATTAGTTTTTTGCTGGGTCATATGAGAACTAAAATACAATTGTTTCTGCAAATTCTTTACGTATTTTTATTCTATAAGAGAAGGAGATTGTTCAACAAAAAAAGTAAGTCTCAGCTACTGTTACAAGGGCTCCAAATGGGGACTTGAAATGTGAACCGCACAAAGCGAGTGAAATTTATTTTGGATATTTGAAATTTATTTTAAAACAAACAGCAATGAATAGACACCTGAAACTGACCCCATACAGAGTGCACATACAGGACTAACAGCATAAAAATAATCAGCTCTCTAGCTTGTACGGTTTCGAAGATACAGCCCCTCAAAAATGGTAATAATTTAAAATCGTTAGGATTGTCACGAAAATGGCTGTACGGGCATTTTTTCAAAAATTTATAAATCCGAAATTATTGCTAGTACCAGGCTAATATTGCACAAAGTTACTACCTTATAGTCAAAGTTCAAAAGAAAAAAAAAATCAAGCAAATCAGAGATGGTCATGTGGAAATTTTTTTTCTAATCTGCTGATTTGAGGTGGAATGACCAAGGTAACGGATACTCTTACAACCACAAACCCTGGGTTTAATATAATGATTTAAATATTTGAAACTTGAATACATAATAAATACAGAAACACTTATTTAACAATATAATAAGGTGTAGTTTAATTTATTTTGATTTACATAGCATTTTGTTACATTCATACTGTCAGTCTGGCCCTTGATGTGGGTTAGGATTTCTTGTTTACGTCCTCACTTATCTTTAATAAATAATGGGACAGTGAATGATTATATGCTGAGGTTCATCTGAGGTTGATCAGAAGGTGACGTCATGTGACAGGCGTGGTCCCTGAAGGTGGAGGGTCTGACCGTCTCCTCCGGTTTCAGGACTGGGTGGTCAGTAAGTTCGGCCGGGTCCTCCCCGTCCTGCAGCTCCGGGGTCGGAGGGGCAGCCGAGCCCGGACCGTGAAGTACGACCCGTCGAAGTACAGCCACAACATCCGCCGCCTGGACCGGGGCGCGGAGGACCGGACCACACCCGTCGCCCAGCTCACCTGGGAGGTCGAGGGGGGGGATGATGACATCAGCAGGAGGAGGCGGGGCGAGTTCCCCCGTTACGAACCGCCGAGACGCAAGAAGAGTCGGACGGATTCGTTTGAGTCCCGTAACGCCGCTGGCGGAACCAGGTAACTTCTCCGGGGGGGGGGTTTTTGGGTTTTGGATTTTTGGGAGCAGATGCCTTCTGGGTAAAAACCACTCCTTCCTCTTCCGTTAGATCCGAGCCGCTGACCAACGGCTCTGGACCGCCGCAGGGGAGGGGGGCGTGGCCCGCGGACAGCGACGTCGACTCGGACGAGGAGATCCGCAGGCTGATGGCAGCTCAGCAGAGCTCCCATGGTGCACTGCGGCAGGAGGAGGAGGAGGATAACCTGGAGGTGGTGGGGCTGGACTACCTGGTGAAATCGACGCGCAGAGGTAGCGGAGGCGTGAACGCCACCTTCACCTGGACGTCTACGGTTGAGGTCGCGGGGCTGCTTTTTGATGGCTTCTCTGTGATTCCAGGTGACGAAGACGAGGACGGCTACGACTCGGCCGACACGGACGAACTCTTCGCATCCAGGAAAAGCCCTCGAGAGGAACGTCGCTCCCCGACGGCCGAGCAGCCGTCAAACCACAAAGGCCAGAAGAGAAAGACGACGAAGACGAGCGCAGTTGAGGAAGGAGACGTCACGTCTGTGAAACCTTCATCCAGGCGTCAGGAGGAGGATCCAGCGGTCCGTCCCCTGAAGCCCTCCTCCTCAGGATCAGACAAGATGATGATGAAGACGAGGAGGAGTCGGGTTCCTGTTCGGATTCTGACTATGAAGCCATGTTCTCTAACGTCGCCCACCTGGAGATTTCCCTGGACGACCTCCGGAGGCTCGCCGAAGACGCTCAGCGGGTCACAGAGGCCACGCCCCCCTGCGTCCCCGGCTCTGGACCTGGACCTGGACCGGACGCCGGCCTCGCGCCCGGCACCACGGAGCAACGCGCGCCCAAGAAGGGCACCACGCCCGAGGAGATCCTGGCCTCCATCCTGCAGGAGGACGGCAGCGACGACGACGCACGGAAGAAGAAAAAGAGGAAGAGGAAGAACGTGGCGTCGGTGCCGCTGCCCGCTTTCCAGGGAACGATATCGCTGTGGGAGACGGACGAGGGTCGGAGGAGGCGGGAAGGAGACGAAGAGGAGGCAGGACGAAGGCCGACCAGGCAGACGGCTCCACTGTCGAGGCCACGCCTTCATCCTGCAGCTCCTCTGGTGAAGATGAGGAGGACGAGCCGGCTCCTCCTCCTCCTCCTCCTCCTCCTCCTCCCCGCCAAGCGCTACGAGCTGAGGAGGAGGAGGAGCTGCAGAGGAAGGCCAACCTGAGGAGGCTGGCTGCTCTTCAGCAGAGACAGAAGGAGGCCGAGGAGCACAAGAGGCTCATCCAGGGAGCTCTGGCCAACCTGGTAGGAGGGATCCCCGTTACCATAGCGACGAACACCTGCAACCTGGGGGTGCACCATAACTGTTTTAAAACCGATACTGATAACTTTCAGCTCCTAAAGGCCGATAACCGATAACACACACATATATACCTAAGATCATTACATCAATACTGGGTCATTCCACCTCAATTCAACAGGACCTTCCCGCATGACCATCTCTGATTTGCTTGATATTTTTTTCTTATGAACTTTGACTATAATGTAGTAACTTTGTGCAATATTAGCTTGGTACTAGCAATAATTTCGGATTTATAAATTTTTGAAAAAGTACGGCCATTTTCGTGACATTCCTAACGCTTTTAAAATTATTACCATTTTTGAGGAGCTGTATCTTTGAAACCGTACAAGCTAGAGAGCTGATCTTTTTTATGCTGTTAGTCCTGTATGTGCACTCCTTACGGGGTTAGTATCAGGTGTCTATTCATTGCTGTTTGATTTAAAATAAATTTCAAATATCCAAAATAAATTTCACTCGCTTTGTGCGGTTCACATTTCAAGTCCCCATTTGGACCCCTTGTAATAGTAGCTGAGACTTACTTTTTTTGTTGAACAATCTCCTTCTCCTATAGAATAAAAAATACATAAAGAATTTGCAGAAACAATTGTATTTTAGTTCTCATATGACCCAGCAAAAAACGAATTTCGCATTTTATTGTCGATATTCAATTGGCAATTGACAAAATATGACAAGATGTACCAAAAAACTAAATATAGTACCAGAAAGGTAATGACAATATCTGTTTATATACAAAGTTTCAAGTTGGTACTAAGTCTCTAAGTTACCTAGAAAAAATTGGCCGTACGAGCATTTTTTCAAAAATTTATAAATCCAAAATTATTGCTAGTACCAGGCTAATATTGCACAAAGTTACTACATTATAGTCAAAGTTCAAAAGAAAAAAAAATCAAGCAAATCAGAGATGGTCATGTGGGAATTTTTTTTCTAATCTGCTGATTTGAGGTGGAATGACCTTACTATGAACAAAACCAAAAATAGTTTTGACTTTTTAAATGAACAGATATTTATTTTTTCCAATATAAAAACTATTATCAAGCCTCTCCAACATTTTCATAAAGCTATCAAACAAACCTATTTGATATCTAACATTAACTTAAATAAGGTTCATTACTGACTGATATAAAAAATGAACTGATGGAAATACATGCATCAGAATTACTAACTGAAAAAGATTAACATTTAAAGGATTTTGACTTGTGGTTCCATTTAAATTAATACCTTTAATTAAAGTAAATGAGGTTCAGTAGTTTTTATTTTTTTAATCTCATGGAAGCTTTGGATGAGAGGAATGAGGGAGAGGAGAGACTGCTGCTGGCTTGCGCACGTTAGCATTAGCTTCCGTTAGCGCGATTTCAAAACTCCATGGAAGCGATTGTTATGTTGTAGGTGGCTGATCAGGTTTTACGTATTAAAGCTTGTGCTTCCCTCCTCGTAGAATTCACTCGGAGGATTCGTCACAAATAACCACCAAACTATCTTCTTCTGAAACTTTAACCAAGTTCCACGCCGCCATGTTTGTTGTGATCAGTACAATGCAGGCTGCATTCAAGGTGTAACGTAAATTCCCACGTTCCCTCGTTTGCTAGTCGTTCTTTCAGCCTTTTCTATTTTTTTCTTTTTTTTATGTGTAACATGTGGGAAAATACTGCGAATATCGATTAAAGTCAGAAACTACTTAAATTATGACCGAGATAACGAGTTGTTTTCTAGCATGAGGGGGTATTCTTGATTTTCCTTATTGAGTAATCGTTTTTCTGATTATGACGACGTCACTTGAACATAACATTCACTGCCGGTCATTCAAGGCTCAGAGGGAGCGAGACACTGCTGTGTTGACAGAAATATAAATGTTATCGGGGTTATTCGTCGTGATATCGGAGTTATCGGGATGACGTCATAATTTCCTGTTATCGGTCTGATAGCTATCGTGCACCTCTAGATGGAGCCAAACACAGAAGTATTCAGACAAAAACGAACAGCTGGATCTGGATCTCACACCTCTGTCCCTCTCCATCAGGACGCTCCAGCTCCAGGAGCAGGGAGACACATCGTCTTTGGCTCCGATGACGAAGACGAGCAGCTCTGCGACGGCCAGTTGGAGGACGACGCCACGGGTGAGGAGGCACCGGCCAATCAGAGCGGCCCTAGAAAGGAGAAGGTGAGTGGCGGTCCGAGGCAGAACTCCGCCCCCCGATGACCTGGTGTGGCTGCTTCACCGTCTTCTCTCTGGCAGAAGAAAGAAACTCCGAAGCAGCTGTTTGACAGCAGTGAGGATGAGGAGGGAGCTGATGAAGAGGAGGACGGCAGCAGGTTCAGCATCAGGCCTCAGTTCCAGGGTCCAGCAGGACAGAAGGTGAGGAAGGAGACGGCTGAGGGTCACGCTTCTGTTCCGGTTTATTTATATGAAACATTCCCATGTTGAGCCGCTCATCGATTGACAGCTCATTGATTGATGGCTCACTGATTGCCAGCTCATTGATTGACGGCTCATTGATTGACAGCTCATTAATTGATTGATGGCTCATCGATTGACGTCTCATCGATTGACGTCTTATCGATTGACAGCTCATTGATTGACGGCTCATCGATTGACATCTCATTGATTGACAGCTCATTGATTGCCGGCTCATCGATTGACGGCTCATCGATTGACATCTCACTGATTGACAGCTCATTAATTGACAGATGATTGATTGCCAGCTCATTGATTGACGGCTCGTCGATTGACGGCTCATTGATTGACGTCTCATCGATTGACGGCTCGTCGATTGAGTGATGGCTCATTGATTGATGGCTCACTGATTGCCGGCTCATTGATTGACGGCTCATCGATTGACAGCTTATTGATTGACAGCTCATTGATTGACGGCTCATCGATTGACATCTCATTGATTGACAGCTCATTGATTGCCAGCTCTTCGATTGACGGCTCATCGATTGACGGCTCATCGATTGACATCTCACTGATTGACAGCTCATTGATTGACAGATGATTGATTGCCAGCTCATTGATTGACAGCTCATTGATTGACGGCTCGTCGATTGACGGCTCATCGATTGCCAGCTCATTGATTGCCAGCTCATCGATTGATGGCTCATCGATTGACATCTCACTGATTGACAGCTCATTGATTGACAACTCATTGATTGCCTGCTCATTGATTGCCAGCTCATTGATTGACGGCTCGTCGATGAGAGTCTGCACTGTTGTGAGACAGTCTCACCACTGACGCCTGTTTGCTTGGTTGTTGTGCAGCTGATGTCCATGCAGTCTCGCTTTGGGACAGACGAGCGTTTCCGGATGGACTCTCGCTTCCTGGAGGAGGAGGAGGAGGAGGAGGAGGAGGGAGAGGAGGAGGATACAGGTGAGGACGTCTGCATGCAGGTGCTCTCAATCAAGAACGAGATGAGAGGAGGCTTCAGAGCCGATGTGGGGGTCACTGAACCGTTTCACCAAAGTGACTCGTCTCTAATCGGTGAAAAACATCAACTGCTCGTTCTGCAGGAGCAAAGAGGACGGAGGAGGAGGAGGCTCTGGAGGAGGAGAGGAGGAAGAACCTCTCCATCGTGTGGAGCGTCCTGGGAGACGGCCAGCAGACCAGCAGCAGCAGCAGCGCCACAGCTAGCAAGGCTAAAAAGTTCAGGTGGGGCTCCTGGAGAGTCTGAGCTGCTGCTGCTTCTTAACTAATTAACTAATGTTAATTAACATGATGCATTAAAAAAATCATTGTATTAATTTGTGTGCAGAGACGTGACGGCGCTGCACTACGACCCCAGCAGAGAGGAACATGCTGCCTTTGAGACCAAACCAGATGAAAGCAAGAAGGAGAGGTACATCATTATTATTTAATTAACCCCACTGCTCCTGGGGGGGTCTGAGAGGGTGACGGACAGCTGTGCAGGCCTCTATGAATCCAGATGTTTTAGATGATCCTGCAGCAGATGTGACCATGAATTATTCTGTTGGAGATGCTTCACGTGTGCAGCGCCGGCGTCACGCCATCACGTGTCTCCACAGCAAGTCGGCCCGCAGGAAGAAGAGGGAGGAGGCCCAGAAGCTCCCCGAGGTCTCCAAAGAGATCTACTTCGACGTGTCGGGCGACTTGAAGGCCGTGTTTGGTCAGACGAGGGACGACGTCACCGAGGACGCCAACTGGGACCAGGAGGAGGAGGAGGAGGAGGAGGAGCCGATGTCGTCTCTGCTGTCAGCTGACCCCCCAAAGACAGAGGAGTCGTCTGGATTTACGTTTTCCTTCTTTGGAGACGACGGGGAGCCGGGCGGCGGAGAAACGAGTAAGTCAGCTCAGGTTTGAGTCTCAGACCGAAGGAAGGCGTTCGTTGAAATGTTTAAGGTCTTCTGGTCTCAGCAGCTGAGTATAAGGTGGAGAACATCCAGGCTCCGAAGGTCTCCTGGCAACAAGACCCACGTTTCCAGGACAGCAGCTCCGATGAGGGGGAGGAGCCTGAGGGGGAGGAGCCTGAGGAGGAGGAGGAGGAGCAAAGCAGCAGCACAGCTGCAACCACAGAGTGAGAAACATGTAGAATAAATCAGATTCATTCAAAACTGCTCTTTTTTTCTCCATCAGTCCTGATAGTTGGTTGAAGTACGTTTGTAGGATGTGTGATATCTACGGCGGAGTATCAGGGCCACACTGAGAAAAAAAATGTGGGCAATGATTTTTTTTTTTTTTTTCATTCCTCACTTAAGAGAAAAAAGTCAAAATGTCAAGAATAAAGTTGAAATGCAGTTTCCACAATAAAGTTGTCTTAAACATTTATTCGAACCAGCTTTACTCTACCAACATAATACTGTGTCTATGTGCTTTTATCACATAGACACAGTATTATAAGTATTTGTACTTTGAAGAGATTGTGTCAGAAATTGTGCCTATTCAGAAAAAGAAACTACACCGATTCTGGAATTCTTGAAACTGCATATTCTCGACATTTCGACTTTATTTTCGACATTTCGTCTTTATTCTCGACATTTCGACTTGATTCTCAATATTTCGACTTTATTCTCGACATTTCGACTTTATTCTGGACATTTCGACTCTATTCTCGACATTTCGACTTTATTCTCGACATTTCGACTTTATTCTCGACATTTCGACTTTATTCTCGATATTTCGACTGTATTCTCGACATTTTGACTTTATTCTCGACATTTCGACTTTATTCTCGACATTTCGACTTTATTCTCGACATTTCGTCTTTATTCTCGACATTTCGACTTTATTCTCGACATTTCGACCATTTCGACTTTATTTTCAATATTTCGACTTTATTCTCGACATTTCGACTTTATTCTCGACATTTCGACTTTATTCTCGACATTTCGTCTTTATTCTCAACATTTTGACTTTATTCTCAACATTTTGACTTTATTCTCAATATTTCGACTTTATTTTCGATAATTTGACATTATTCTCGCCATTTCGACGTTATTCTCGCCATTTCGACTTTATTCTCGCCATTTCGACTTTATTCTCGACATTTCGACTTTATTCTCGAGATTTCTTCTTTATTCTCGACATTTCGGCTTTATTCTCAACATTTCGACTCTATTTTCGACATTTCGACTCTATTCTCGACATTTTGACTCTATTTTCGATATTTCGACTCTATTCTCGACATTTCGACTCTATTCTCGACATTTCGACTTTATTCTCGACATTTCGACTTTATTCTCTATATTTCGACTTTATTCTCGCCATTTCGACTTTACTCTCGCCATTTCGACTTTATTCTCGACATTTCGACTTTATTCTCAATATTTCGACTTTATTCTCAATATTTCGACTTTATTCTCAACATTTCGACTTTATTCTCGACATTTCAACTTTATTCTCGACATTTCGTCTTTATTCTCGACATTTCGACTTTATTCTCGACATTTCGACTTTATTCTCGACATTTCGTCTTTATTCTCGACATTTCGACTTTATTCTCAACATTTCGACTTTATTCTCAATATTTCGACTTTATTCTCAACATTTCGACTTTATTCTCAATATTTCGACTTTATTCTCAACATTTCTTCTTTATTCTCGACATTTCGACTTTATTCTCAACATTTCGACTTTATTTTCGATATTTCGACTCTATTCTCAATATTTCGACTTTATTCTCAACATTTTGACTTTATTCTCGACATTTCGACTTTATTCTCGACATTTCTTCTTTATTCTCGACATTTCGACTTTATTCTCAACATTTCGACTTTATTTTCGATATTTCGACTTTATTCTCAATATTTCGACTTTATTCTCACATTTTGACTTTATTTTCGATAATTTGACTTTATTCTCGACTTATTCGACATTTCGACTTTATTCTCGACATTTCTTCTTTATTCTCGACATTTCGACTTTATTCTCAACATTTCGACTTTATTTTCGATATTTCGACTCTATTCTCAATATTTCGACTTTATTCTCAACATTTTGACTTTATTTTCGATAATTTGACTTTATTCTCGCCATTTCGACTTTATTCTCGCCATTTCGACTTTATTCTCGACATTTTGACTTTATTTTCAATATTTCGACTTTATTCTCGACATTTCGACTTTATTCTCGACATTTCGTCTTTATTCTCGACATTTTGACTTTATTCTCAACATTTTGACTTTATTCTCGACATTTCGACTTTATTCTTAATATTTCGACTTTATTCTCAACATTTTGACTTTATTTTCGATAATTTGACTTTATTCTCGCCGTTTCGACTTTATTCTCGCCATTTCGACTTTATTCTCGACATTTCGACTTTATTCTCGACATTTCTTCTTTATTCTCGACATTTCGACTTTATTCTCAACATTTCGACTTTATTTTCGATATTTCGACTCTATTCTCGACATTTCGACTCTATTCTCGACATTTCGACTTTATTCTCGACATTTCGACTTTATTCTCTATATTTCGTCTTTATTCCTGACATTTCGTCTTTATTCTCGACATTTCGAGAAACAAAATTATTTTTTTTCTCAGTGTGGCCGTAATACTCCATGCTAGTGGAGAAGTAGAGGTTGCTGGTGTTTGATTCAGTCAGCTGGAGGGAAAACTCATGAGCGTTTGTGTTGCAGAGAGAAGACCGCCTCCTCCTCCTTCTTCTTCTTCTTCTCCCTGGACGACAGCAGACTGACAGGTGGGATGGGGGGGTTTCTGGAACATTTCTGCTCTTCTCTGGGCGCCTTCATGATTCTCAGTGGTCTGCTTGGTCCCTCAGAGGGTCCCGGGTGGTTCTGTCGATCCGGCCGGCTGGAGGAGCAGAGGGAGCGGTGGGAGGAGAGGAGGAGCGCGCTCAGACAGGTAACAGCGGTCGTCCTGTCAGTGAGTCAGGGATGATCTGGTTGTTGTTTGACTGAACAGCCAGCAGGTGTCACTGTGGACGAGGGTGTGAAGCTTTGAGGCTGATTACTGTGGAGCCCCGTTTGGGTCATAATTCAATTAATAAATGAGTCTATTATTATTAAATATTTCCCATTGTTATGATAATGGATTCGTTTTTCATAAGAATGATTTGTGTGTCAATCACAGCAGAGAGGGCGGAGCCATTTAAGTGATTGGCTGCTCTTTCATTCAGGCATAAGCAACAGAACAGTGAATATCGATAGTGGGCGAGAGGTGCAATGTATATACTCCAGGCCAGTAGGGGGCAGAATGCACCTCAGTTTACGGTTAAAAGTTGACATCGACTAAGAAACGTCAAGGTTTCCCGTAGCTCAGTCCAAGCTGCCATAGCTACAACCGGACTAGTAGCGCACCTTGATGACGCCACGGCCCGCTGCTAACGGGACCTCACGGCCAAAACTAGTCGATGTCAGAGCGTAGAATGGAGAAGGATCAGCCAATGAGCGTGCAGGTCAACCACTGGTCCCGCCCACTGGCAAAATGTCATTATTATGTAAAAGCTCATTCTTATGGAAAACGAAGCAATTATGTAAAAGCTCATTCTTAGATTTAAAAAAAGCCATTCTGAAATAAACTATAATGCATAATTACATTTTTTTCATAATAATGGGAAACATTTCATAATAATAAACACCTGTATTTCATAATAAAAGACTCATTTATTCATTGAATTATGACCCAAACGGGGCTCCGTAGATTACAGTCTCCACTTGCTGCGTTAAAGCAGCTCAAGTCTTTTCTAGTCAAACATCTACCTGCAGAAGGATCTGAACACAGCTGGACATGCCACACATCTGGAGAGATGACACGGACTGATTAGCAGGGATGTTTACTAAAGGTGTTTAAACTTTTCTGTTTTGTTTTTTTCCTCCAGGAGTACCGCAAGAAGCACAAAGACGCCAGAAGGAAGATGAGGGCGTCCCTTAATAAGTGAGGATTATGGGAAGTGGAGTCTTTGTGGTGCCGTTGGCCCTCACCGGCCTGGACTTTTTAAAACCAGGAGCTGAGGTTCCTCCAGGAGCTAAGGTTCCTCCTTGTCTCTGGTATTCTTCTGCCTCGACAAGAGGACATCCATGTGGCCGCTGAAGACTAGAAGGCTGAGGTCTTCCTCGTGAGGTGGAGGGCGCTCTGCCGCGGCCAATCAGAGCGCCCAACAGACGAGACTGTTGTTAGACGTGGACAGAAACCAGCTCTTTAATAATAAAATTAAAAGTGAGATAACTGCATTACAGTTCATTCATTGCCTCGTTCTTATTTGTAGTTTTATGCTACTGGATGAATCACCATAAAGTGTAAATAGATATTAAAGGTAGGCTAAGTAATTCTATGTGCCTTTTTTTTTTCTTTTTATTTCTGTAACAACTAGGGCTGGGCAAGTTAACGCTTTATTATCGCGTTAACGGATTAATTTATTAATGCCGACATTTATTTTATCGCGCAACGCACGTTGCTCGCATGCTTTTGTTTTGAAAAGTCTGTTACTGGCTGCTGCGAAAAACCATGCAGAAAAGCTAAAACAGACACGGAGAACGGTAAAAATCCATTAACTTTATTCTCTTAATTCTTACTTCAGTGCAGCTCCATCTAGTGGCTCAGATGTGTAACGACAACAGAAAGTCCAGTCCTCGATTATAAAACTAATTCAGTTCTGTGGCCCGTTTTTTTAATTTCAGTCTAAAATTGAAATATATATAAAAAAAAAAAAAAACAGGCATTTTTTTCTTTTTTTTTTGCGTGTGTATTAGATTAAAAAACAAAAAACATATTAAAATGTCACTTTTTGATTTTTTTTTTAAATTTTTGATTGACAATTGAAAATGGAAAGAATGAATGAAACACAGATTGGTAAAGTTACTGAACTTTAACGTGAACATTTTCATTTTAAAGTTCTCCCAGACGGAGGATTCAACAGAAACAAGGTTATTTGTAACAACTGACAAGTTAAACGTTTCTGCTGTTACCTCAGAAATTACCTGTTTTAATGTTCTGATTGTGCTGAGACACAATCATTTTGTTGGATTTTTTTGTAGACTTTTTTAAAATGTTTTTATAAAAACAGGATGACATTAATGCCCATGCAGTGGTAATAAGCTTTTTTATTTTACATTTTTTAAGATAAAATTTACACTAAATATGTGTTACTGACAAGTGCTGATGTTAAAAGTGTTTGAACAACAAATGTTATGACACTTTAGTTCATATGGCAGCAGAACATTTAAGTAAAAGTGACTTTTATACTGCTGTTGAATTCATTATTTAATTCATTAATAATTATTTAGTAATCACAATTAAACATTTTAATTGTTGCCCAGCCCTAGTAACAACCTTTATTTCAGTTGGGAGGAACAAAGCTGTTGAGATTTAAAAGTGTCCTGGGAATAACTGCTTTATTTACTGAAACTTCATGGTTTGAAGTTGAGGGAGTTGCTCTGACGTCAGAGGAGCTCCTCGCTCTGAAACGCCCACCGGAGGCGGTGTCGTGTCCTGGTGCTGGAGGCTGCATCAGGACCAGAGGAGGTTCGGACCGGTCCACGGGCTCATGGACTGGAGCTTCAGCGGCAGCACGTGCCTGTGAAGGAGACGCGCAGCTCGGACCCACGCGCAGCGACGAAATGAGCCCGTTCTGGTGCCTCCTGCTTCTCTGTTTGCGGACCGCGGAGCCCCGTCGGGTCCTCGCAGCTCCGGAGCTTCGGGAGACGCCGCGGCGGGCGGAGGATGCTGGCTCCGCGGCCGCAGGAGCGCCTCCCTCAGCGGACCCGAACCCGAACCCCCTGAGGCGGGTCGCTCGAGGAGCCAAGGACGGGAGTTTGAGGAGAAGAGACCCGCCTCCGCTGAACAGCCTCGGCCAGCCGCGACGGCACGACGACCCGGACGGCTACTTCACCACGCCGCGGCCGCACCGGCTCACCTCCGCCCCGCTGAGGAACTCCACCACCGGCGGCGGCGGCGGCGGCGGCTCGGGGCTCCTCAACCCGCTGTTCCCGGTCACGGACGGCTCCTACTGGGCGTACGCGGTCATGCTGCTCGCGCTGGTCCTGTTCGCGGCGGGCATCGTGGGGAACCTCGCGCTCATGTGCATCGTGTGGCACAGCTTCTACCTGAAGAGCGCGTGGAACTGCATCCTGGCGGGGCTGGCTTTCTGGGATTTCCTCGTGCTGTTCTTCTGCCTCCCCGTGGTCGTCTTCCACGAGCTGACCCTGAAGAGGCTGCTGGGGGACCTGTCCTGTCGGCTCGTGCCCTACCTGGAGGTGACGTCACTAGTTTCAGTTTCAGAAGGGGTTTACTGAAGTGAACCTGACATCAAAACTAAATCAAAAACAGTGATCCCTCGCCAATTCGCGGTTTAAGTTCCGCGGTTTTAGTTATTTCAGAAATATATAATATAATTGAAAAATATTTTAAAATTGCGGAAACATCACAGGATGTTGTGCGCGTTCTCTCACAGTGAAGAAATGTTGTGAGCCAGCCTGGCCCCTTTAAGAAGGTGGCCTTATGGGTAATGTAGTGTGTGTGTCGTGGGACGGCAGGCAGAATGAAAACGGGGTTAGATGAAAAGTGTAGTTAGCATCAACAGCAGCCCAGCGTGTATAGATTTACATTCTCTGTTAACCGACAGGAGCCCAACAATACAACCTGTGTGATGTTACAAGTTCCTGCAGTGACACAATAAAGTTCCCGTTCCATGCAGAGAAAACCGGACTTTTTGTTTTGTTGTTGTTAGCGTGTTAGCCGCTAATTACGAGCCAAAAATAGCACAATAGCAGTGGTTTGTTTACTACGGTTCAGAGACCAGAGGCTGTGAAGGAAACAGAAAGACCACAGTTGAGCCTTTGTCTTGTTTCGCTACTTTTTTGCATTTTTTTAAACATAATTTAAACACATTATTTAGGCTCGGGGGGCTCCGGCTCCAGTTCGCGGATTTTGATTTTTCGCAGGGGGGGGGGGGCTGGTTCCCATTAGCCACGAAAAATAAGGGATCACTGTAAACCAATCACGCGCGCGCACAGGTGGACTCCAGGTGGCGCTGGAGCTCCTCCCCCTCTGTCCTCCACGTGACCACGTGACTGGTCCTTTTAGCGGCGCGAGTCTGATTCACGATTAAAAGTAGTTTGACACCGAAAAAGTTCACATTTTAACACCTTTATGTTACTGTTTAAAAATTTGTGAATTTTACCCAAAAAAGCGCAGTTCTATAAAAAAAAAGTCATAGTTTAGTAAATTGTGCAATTTTATGGCAAAAAAGTGATTTTATCTCAAAAAGTTGTGATTTTGTGAAATTTTAGATTTTTTTTAACAGAAAAAAACAGTTGACTTCGCAACTTAGCAACAAAAACGTGATTTTACAACAGTTTTAGGAAGTTAAAAACAAGTAAATGTTATAATTACAGGACATAAAGGTTTCTGTTATTAAAAGTGGTCATTTTACATTAATGACTTTGACAAAAGTCACAATTTTGCAAAATCTTTGATTTTTTTTCTACCAATATTAGCTTTTTACAACAACATGTTCAAACTTTACATCTACAGTCGGGGGGGGGGGGGGGGGGGGGGGGGGGGGGGGGGGGGGGGGGGGGGTTTAGTGTTACACCAGCTGTAATTATTTATTGTTAATTAGTTCTGTGGTCTGTTGATTGGCGGCTGACTTTATTTCAGCTCCGTCTTCTTCCACTGGTGACACTTCCTGTTTGACTAAAGTGACTTTGATCCAGTATTAATTAATACCACAGCATTAATTAAGACGTCTCACGTACGGGGCCTGAACTGGACCGGGGATGTTCCAGCCTCCAGGTCTGACGTTGGTCCTGCTCATCTGGTCCAGTCTGGGGTTAAAGAGGAGCGCTGGTGTTCCGCAGGGCGTTGATTTGGGACCGATTATTTTCTTCCATCCACGTGAACGAGCCACAGTTGGTCTCAGTTTTTCTGAAACTCCGCAGCGGTTGAGGTCTGCAGGGGTCCCAGCTGGTTTATAAACTGGTTTATAAACCCGCCTCACTGCTGCTTTTATTCCCATCTTAGACTCATTGTAGACGATTTTCCAGTTTATTCAGAGGACCGCCGAGTCTGCTATGAATGGTCCGATTGTCTCTTTGTTCCCAGTCTGAGCTGTCCGGCCTCTTCGGCTGCTGGTGATCCGTCAAGCGAGGGCCCCAGAACCAGACAGCGGTCTCCCAGAGCCGGGGCCCTTCGCTCGCAGGTCCAGAGCAGCTGAAACTCCGTTTTTCTGAAAAAGAAAGGCTCCAGGAACTGGTTCTATGACGGTCCGTTGATCATCTCCGGCTCAGTTTGGAGAAACAAACTCCCAGAGGTGCTCTGGTGTTGCTGCTGCACCAGTCCAGTCCCAGTCCTGTCCCAGTCCAGGCCCAGTCCTGTCCCAGTAACAATACAATACAATACAATAATACAATACAACTTTATTTGTATAGCATATTTAAATAACCACAGGGGTAGCCAAAGTGCTGTACATTAAAAACATAAAAATTGTTAAAACACAAAAGTTAAAAAGGAATAAATAAAAAGTCAAGCAAATATAAAACACTTAAAAATAGTTAAAAACAGAAAACAGACACAGATGGGCTCATGGCAGGTGCTGTTTTGGAGGATGCCAGTCAAAATAAGTTAAGAAGTGTTAAAAGCCACGGAAAATAAATATGTTTTTATAAGAGATTTAAAAAACGGAAGCGAGGAAGCCTGTCTAACATTCAGAGGCAACTCGTTCCAAAGCTTTGGAGCTGCGGCAGCAAACGATCTGTCTCCTCTGTGCTTCAGCCTTGTTTTAGGGACTGTCAGCAACAGCTGATCGGCCAATCTTAGGGATTGAGGTGGGCAGTAAGGCTGAAGCAGACTGCAGAGATATGGAGGAGCAAGGATGTTCAGGCATTTAAAATCAAATAGCAGAAGCTTAAAATTGATTCTGTAGAGCACAGGGAGCCGGTGTAGGGAAGCCAGGATGGGAGTGATGTGCTAACGCCTACGGGTCTGGGTTAGCAGGCGTGCAGCAGAGTTCTGCACAAGCTGCAGACGGGCAAGAGAAGCCTGGCTAATTCCTATATACAAGGAATTACAGTAATCAAGACGAGTCGTGATAAAAGCATGGATTCATTTCTCGAGGTCAGGTCTTGATAAAATAGGTTTCACCTTTGCTATCTGACGTAGCTGATAAAAACTTTTCTGTACAACACTGCTGATCTTTTTTTCAAATTTAAAATCAGAATCGAACTTAACCCCCAGATTTGTGACACAGTCCTTGAGATAAAGTGAAAGAGGGCCAAGGTCAGCACTGGGGGGGGGGGGCAGCAGCTTGGTCCAAACAATATCATTTCAGTCTTGTTCTCATTTAGACTTCAGAAATTAAATGAAAGCCATGCCTTGGTGTCGTTAATACAGTCTATGAGTGGCTGGACGGAGTCCGCATTGTTTTGAGACAGTGGAACGTAGATCAGGCAATCATCAGCATAAAAATGGATTGAGATATTGTGTTTCCTAAAAACAGAACCGAGGGGGAGAAGGTATAGTGCAAATAAAAGAGGGCCAAGGATTGAGCCTTGGGGGACCCCATATGGAAGAGGAGCTGTTGAGGACACAGTGTTTTCCAGTTTAACACAGAAGCTTCTGTCAGTCAGGTACGATCGGAACCAGTCGAGGGCAACACCCTTAATACCCACACAATGCTCAAGGCGAGAGATTAAAATGCTGTGGTCAACAGTGTCAAAAGCAGCAGTAACGTCCTAGTACCGTCCCAGTCCCAGTCCCGTCCAAGTCCAGCCCCAGTACCGTCCCAATCCAGTTCAGTCCCAGTAACGTCCCAGTACCGTCCAAGTCCAGTCCCAGTACCGTCCCAGTCCAGTCCCAGTAACGACCCAGTACCATCCCAGTCCAGGCCCAGTCCAGTCCCAGTTACATCCCAGTACTGTCCCAATCCAGTCCCAGTACCGTCCCAGTCCAGGCCCAGTCCAGTCCCAGTCCTGTCCCAGTCCAGTCTCAGTACCATCCCAGTACAGTCCAGTCCAGTCCCAGTACCATCCCAGTCCAGTCCCAGTAACGTCCCAGTACCGTCCCAGTCCAGGCCCAGTCCAGTCCCAGTACCGTCCCAGTCCAGGCCCAGTCCAGTCCAGTCCCAGTCCCTTCCCAGTCCAGCCCCAGTACCGTCCCAATCCAGTTCAGTCCCAGTAACGTCCCAGTACCGGCCCAGTCCAGTCCAGTCCCAGACCCGTCCCAGTCCAGTCCCAGTACCATCCCAGCCCAGTCCCAGTAACGTCCCAGTACCGTCCCAGTCCAGGCCCAGTCCAGTCCCAGTCCTGTCCCAGTCCAGCCCCAGTACCGTCCCAATCCAGTTCAGTCCCAGTAACGTCCCTGTACCGTCCAAGTCCAGGCCCAGTCCAGTCCCTGTCCCATCCCAGTCCAGTCCCAGTAACGTCCCAGTACCGTCCTAGTTCAGGCCCAGTCCAGTCCCAGTACCGTCCCAGTCCAGGCCCAGTCCAGTTCCAGTACCATCCCAGTCCAGGCCCAGTCTAGTCCCGGTCTCGTCCCAGTCCAGTCCAGTCCCAGTTCCGTCCCAGGCCCAGTCCAGTCCCATCCCAGTCCAGTCCCAGTAACATCCCAGTACCGTCCCAGTCCAGGCCCAGTCCCATCCCAGTCCAGTCCCAGTAACGTCCCAGTACCGTCCCAGTCCAGGCCCAGTCCAGTCCCAGTCCAGGCCCAGTCCAGTCCCAGTCCCATCCCAGTCCAGTCCCAGTACCATCCCAGTCCAGTCCCAGTAACGTCCTAGTACCGTCCCTGTCCAGGCCCAGTCCAGTCCCAGTTACGTCCCAGTCCAGTCTCAGTACCGTCCCAGTCCAGGCCCAGTCCTGTCCCAGTCCAGTCCCAGTACCATCCCAGTCCAGGCCCAGTCTAGTGCCAGTCTCGTCCCAGTCCCAGTTCCGTCCCAGTCCCGTCCCAGTCCAGGCCCAGTCCAGTCCCATCCCAGTCCAGTCCCAGTAACGTCCCAGTACCGTCCCAGTCCAGTCCCAGTACCATCCTAGTCCAGTCCCAGTAACGTCCCAGTACCATCCCAGTCCAGGCCCAGTCTAGTGCCAGTCTCGTCCCAGTCCAGTCCCAGTTCCGTCCCAGTCCCGTCCCAGTCCAGGCCCAGTCCAGTCCCATCCCAGTCCAGTCCCAGTAACGTCCCAGTCCCATCCCAGTCCAGTCCCAGTAACGTCCCAGTACCGTCCCAGTCCAGGCCCAGTCCCATCCCAGTCCAGTCCCAGTAACGTCCCAGTACCGTCCCAGTCCAGGCCCAGTCCAGTCCCAGTCCCATCCCAGTCCAGTCCCAGTACCATCCCAGTCCAGTCCCAGTAACGTCCTAGTACCGTCCCTGTCCAGGCCCAGTCCAGTCCCAGTTACGTCCCAGTCCAGTCTCAGTACCGTCCCAGTCCAGGCCCAGTCCTGTCCCAGTCCAGTCCCAGTACCATCCCAGTCCAGGCCCAGTCTAGTGCCAGTCTCGTCCCAGTCCAGTCCCAGTTCCGTCCCAGTCCCGTCCCAGTCCAGGCCCAGTCCAGTCCCATCCCAGTCCAGTCCCAGTAACGTCCCAGTACCGTCCCAGTCCAGTCCCAGTACCATCCTAGTCCAGTCCCAGTAACGTCCCCAGTACCATCCCATCCAGTCTAGTGCCAGTCTCGTCCCAGTCCAGTCCCAGTTTCCGTCCCAGTCCCGTCCCAGTCCAGGCCCAGTCCAGTCCCATCCCAGTCCAGTCCCAGTAACGTCCCAGTACGTCCCAACCAGTCCCAGTAACCATCCCAGTCCAGTCCCAGTAACGTCCCAGTCCCGTCCAGTTCCCAGTAAGTCCCAGTACCGTCCCATCCCAGTCCAGTCCCAGTAACGTCCCAGTACCGTCCCAGTTCAGTAACCCTACTAACCCCAGTTTATCAGAAACACTTTATTGATCCCCGAGGGGAAATCGTTTTCGTTGCAGTTGCTCCTTACAAGAATAGAAGAAATAAGAAACAGAAGAAATTTAACATGTAGTGCAATTAGAAGAGAACATAAAATTAAAATAAAATAAAATATGAATATAAACAAAAATATATACTAAAATATGAATATAAAACTAAAATATACACTGAAAAAAAATAGGTCAAAGAGTATATACAGTAAAGGGGCTTTATACAGTAAATGTGCTTTGAACAGTCGTATTCTGAGATTGTAGTCTTGTTGTACATATATACTGAATTAGGGTGTACAGAATGTGCATTGTGGTCGTCAACTCTGCAACGAGCTGCCTCTGAACTTCAAACAGACTGAACATCTGCCGGTCAGGTTGTGGCTCCTCAGCTGGAGCTGCTCCATCAGGTCGTACATGGGGCTGGTCTGGTTTACTGGTGTAGTAAACCCGACTGGTTGACTATGCATGACGAAGGTGCGTCAGAAACACCCACAGAGCATTGCTGTGCTGCTGCATGAGCCTCCGATGAACCTCCTAGATATGACTAGAGATGGTGACCGGAGACGGTGACTGAAGACATTGACTAGAGACATTTTCTAGAGACGGTGACTAGAGACATTGACTGGAGACGGTGACGAGAAATGGTGACTGAAGACGGTGACCAGAGACATTGACTAGAGATGTTTTCTAGAGACGATGACTAGAGACATTGACCGAAGAGGCTGACCGGAGATGTTGACTAGAGACTGTGACTGGAGATGGTGACTAGAGACGGTGACCAGAGACATTGAATGGAGACAGTGACGAGAAACGGTGACAAGAGACGGTGACTAGAGATGTTGACTAGAGACGGTGACCAAAGACGTTGACTAGAGACGTTTTCTAGAGACGGTGACTAGAGACATTGACTGGAGACGGTGACGAGAAATGGTGACTGAAGACGGTGACCAGAGACATTGACTAGAGATGTTTTCTAGAGACGATGACTAGAGACATTGACCGAAGAGGCTGACCGGAGATGTTGACTAGAGACTGTGACTGGAGATGGTGACTAGAGACGGTGACCAGAGACATTGAATGGAGACAGTGACGAGAAACGGTGACAAGAGACGGTGACTAGAGATGTTGACTAGAGACGGTGACCAAAGACGTTGACTAGAGACGTTTTCTAGAGACGGTGACTAGAGACATTGACTGGAGACGGTGACGAGAAATGGTGACCAGAGACAGTGACCAGAGACGGTGACTAGAGACGGTGACTAGAGACGTTGACTAGAGATGATGAACGAAGACGCTGACTGGAGACGTTGACTAGAGACGTTGACTGGAGACTGGTCACCGTCTCCAGTTACCGTCTCCAGTCGTGTCTCTAGAGACGGTGACCGAAGATATTGACTGGAGATGTTGACCAGAGACGTTGACTGCAGACTAGTAAATGTCTCTGGACACCATCTCCGTCATGTCAGACTAGTAAATGTCTCTGGACACCGTCTCCATCATGTCAGACAAGTGAATGTCTCTGGACACCGTCTCCATCATGTCTCTACAGACGGTGACTAGAGACGTTGACAAGTCACCGGTCACCGTCTCTGCTCAACGTCTCTAGTCACCATCTCTGGTCACCATCTTTAGTCAACGTCTCTGGTCATGTCTCCGGTCTTGTCTCTGGTCATGTCTCTACAGATGGTGACTGGAGACGTTGACTAGTCACTGGTCACCGTCTCTGCTCAACGTCTCTAGTCACCATCTCTGGTCACCGTCTTTAGTCAACGTCTCTGGTCGCCGTCTCTGGTCATGTCTCCGGTCATGTCTCTGGTCATGTCTCTACAGACGGTGACTGGAGACGTTGACTTGTCACCGGTCACCGTCTCTGGTCACCGTCTCTGGTCACCATCTTTAGTCTACGTCTCTGGTCGCTGTCTCTGGTCACCGTCTCCGGTCACCGTCTCTGGTCTCCATCTTTAGTCACATCTCTGGTCAATGTCTCTGGTCATGTCTCCGGTCATGTCTCTAGAGACGGTGACGCTGGTCATTTGTTTGGTCCTTTATTGTCATGAAATGTTCAGGACAGAGGAACGTTTCAGAGACATAGAGAGAAGCTGCAGAGACAAATTGGTAGTTTATTGATTCCAAAATCAACTTGTATTAGTTTGTTAGGATCCTGATCGTCAGAGGGTCTCAACTTCTCAGAGGACCGTTCACATGAGAAGGTCTCCTGCCAGGTGGACGTCCTCTTGGATCTACAGGTTCCTCCAGTCCGTTCTTGTCCTGTGGAGTTGTCGTTTCGACTCAAACCTCCGTCCGCCTGCATCACTTCTACGTCAGCGAAGTTGAGTTTTACTCACTCGTAACAGCGAGACTGCCGTCGTCCTCGGTTCCTTGCCTATTTTTATGCAAATGAGCGAATCCATTTCCTGCTAATTAATTAACGTTTTTCCAAATTGCTCTTTTACTGAGCAGCGTTTAAAGCGGGTCGGGGGCCAGCTGCCCTTGCGTTCTGCTAGTAAGCTGTTCTCATGCTAATTAAGGCTCAGTGTTCATTATCTTGAGTTGTGTCTTAGCTGTTCGAGGTCATTAGGCGCTCAGAGGGAGGACAAGTCTCTGTAATGATTTTCCGTGTTTCTGGACCAAAACCTCCGACTCAAGTGTGCCGGAGGCTCCAGTAACGGTTGGAGCCCTCAGGGGAGGAGCTGTTGCTCCATAATGGGCTTCCTGCCGCCTCAAGACTGGTTTCCTTTCTCTGTTTCAGCCTGTAAATGTTAACCGAGGTCTATGCAGGGAATAAAAGGGGCGTCTTGGAGAGTAAAGACAGGTAGAGGTTCACCAGTCTGAGGGAAAACGGAGTCTATTTCAGAATAAAGTTCCCCAGTCAGAGACGGTGAAGACTTGGAATATCCCGTCATCTGCTGAGGATGATACCGTTATAAGATCCAGGAATCTGGAGAAACGTGAACGCAAGGGACAAAGACAAAATAAAACCTAGTCCTGGATGTTGGTTGGCACCTCAGAACATCCAGGTGAGTGATGGGTTTGGTCCCAGGAGAGAGAGGTTAGGGTTAGGGGTTAGGGGGTTAGGGGTAAGGGGGTTAGAGTTAGGGTTAGTCCGAGGCAGTTTGCTGTAGGCTCGGTTAGAGATGTCCCGATCCAGCATTTTGAACTTCCGATCCGATACCGATATTTATTTGTACTTCCGATCCGATACCGATATCTGTCGATACCGATACCGGCCTATCTGAGCATGTATTAAAGTTTTAAGTCATTTAACCAACTTACTTTGTTGTCAGACTCATGCTGAATAGGGTTTTACTCCTGATAATAACTAGCCAGCTGAATTAGGTGCATTTGAATAATACACATTGGTTGGGTAACGAGAAACTGACCTATTTATTCAACAAATCAACACAAAATAGACAAAATGATAAATAACAAACAGAAATGGCATCAGTAAACCACGGCTTTACAAGCCATAAGTGCAGATAATATTGTTAATTGTATTAAGCAAACACAACCTGAGTTTAACCGTCTATTAACAGCATTAGTACCTGTGCTTTGACACTGTTCAGTGGCAGTTTGTCACGATTCCCAAACGTCCCAAACGTCCCAAACGGGGGGGGGGGGGGGGGGGGGGGGGCGGTTGTCTCGGGGGGCGGGGTGTTTGTGTGTGAGTGCCAGTGAGTCGCTAAATCACCAGAAAAAGTCGCTAGATTTGTCGCTAGTCGCTTTTTACAGATTAAGTCGCTAGGGGGGTCTGGAAAGTCGCTAGATATAGCGACAAAGTCGCTAAGTTGGCAACACTGATTGGGAGGGAGATGCTCGTGTGCTGAAGGTGTGCTGGAAAAATGCGGACCGGATATTAGGGAAAAAACACAGAGCAAAACCTGGAATGGATTATCTGAATAATGCGCTGCGCGTGGTGCGCTGGAAAACCCGGAACGGATTTTGGAAAAAAAAATGGATCGGGAGTCTGGATCGGCATTTTTAGGGCTTGCCGATCCGATACCGAATCCGCATTTTTTGCTCATATCGGCGGCCGATCCGATTCGAATATCGGATCGGGACACCTCTAGGCTCGGTACTGGACAGCAGCGTGGTTGGCGCCATCGTCTCAGAGCAGAGCAGGAGGGAATGTTCATTCACACATTTGTCTCTCTGTCATTTCTCTGTCAGGTGACCTCTCTGGGCGTGGCCACGTTCAGCCTCTGCGCCCTGAGCATCGACCGTTTCCACGCGGCCACCGCCCCCGCGCCTCACCAGACCCCGAAGGTGGAGCCGTGCCAGTCCATCCTGTCCAAGCTGTCCGTCATCTGGGTCGGCTCCATGCTGCTGGCGGCCCCCGAGCTGCTGCTGTGGCAGCTCCAGCAGGAGGCCGTGAGCCTGCCGGCGCTGCCCTCGGGCCTGCAGCAGGGCCCGCCCACCGGCTCGCTGATGGCGGCCCTGAGAGCCCGGACGGACACGTTCAAGGTGGACATCTGCGTCCGCGAGCCGTCGGTGGAGCTTCCAGAGGGCGTCTACGCGCTGGTGCTGACCTACCACGAGGCCCGCATGTGGTGGATCTTTGGCTGCTACCTGTGTCTGCCCCTGCTCTTCACTCTGGCCTGCGACCTGGTGACGAGGCAGGTGTTGGCCCAGCGCCTGCCGCAGAAACCCGTCAGCGGGAAGATGGCCGGCAGGTCCTCGTCCTCGACAAACAAAAAGCAGCACGCGCGGGAGCAGAGGCTGCGCTCCACCGTGATGGCGCTCGCCGTCCTGTACGTCACGTGCAACCTGCCTCAGAGTATCTGCAACATCACCCTGGCGTACCTGTCGGTCCCCGTGGCGGCGGCGCTGCCGGCCCTGGTTCTGCCCCGCTGGCCCTGGCGGAGCAGTTCCTGCTGTTCCTGCGCTGCGCGGCGACGCCGGTGCTGCTGCTCTGCCTGTGCCGCTCGCTGGGCCAGGCCTTCGTGGACTGCTGCTGCTGCTGCTGCGAGGAGTGCCTCCCCGACGGCGGCTCGTCCGTGTCATCGTCCGCCTCCACCGCCGCCACCTCCGCCCTCTCGTCTCCCACATCGCCCTCGCCGTCGTCCATGTCCCCGTCCAGCAAAGAGGAGACGATGAAGAGCGTCTTGGGCCCGGAGCCAGCATACGACAGGGTAAAAGACTGTCCGGCAGCTATCGGGACGCCCTGCTGAGGCCCAGAACTGTTGTCAGACACGTGTACCTTCATGGGAGCTGTTACAAGTCATTACAGCTGGCTTTTTATTTTATTTTTTACCATATTTCTATGTCCAGAAACGGCGGAAGCACCGCTCCCCTGCGCGCTGCCGTAACGCTCGTGTTCGTGTTGTTGTTTACGTGGTGGAGCTTCTCTCTCGACCATTTTAATTTACTCGTAACCTGACCTGAAGCGTTTCCGCGTTTATTCGGTTGTTTCATCAGCCGTTCTGAAATCGGACCGCGATGCAGCAGACCGTCCGGGCCTTACGTCACCTCCGCTACGACCTCCACTAGCTAGCTCTGCAAGCTAGTTTCACTGCATGTAATGCAAAGTAGTCAAATATCCCTTTAGATGAAACGGAAGCTGCTATTTTAGTAATAAATGAAAAGAATGAATTCACTGAAGGTGCGTTTCCGTTAGCAGGCTGGAATAGCAACAGGATGGACCTCCTTAGTCCCGTTGTCTCCGTTACAGCGTCGGGCCCCAGGCGGGATCCACTGACTTGGCAAACTTCCACTTGATGGTTGTGCGCTTCTTTTCATGTTTTCCAACCGACAATAAATCGGTATTGATTAGGGGTGAGTATTGGCAAGGACCTCACAATACGATACGTATCATACTTGGGGCATGATACGATATATTGCGATATTCAACCAAGTTAATATCAAAACTAAAAGTAGAGATGAAAAATGTATGATGTTTTATTGTTTATTATTAGTGTTTTTGCACATTTAAGTATTTTCCTAAAAAAAATCGATATTAGGAGCTGAAAAATCGATATGATATTGGGCGGCCGAAAATCGCGATATATTGCAGAATCGATTTTTTTTCTTCACACCCCTAATATTGATGGACCTGAGGTAGTTGCTGCGTTTCCGTTAGCCCGGACTCAGAGGGGATGTTGAGTCAGCAGAGCGACATCACTTCCTGTCTTTGGCACATCCTGTCAGCACCGCGTCAACACCCCAACCCAACTTGGTTCCTGGTCGTGGAGTGAGATGTGCAGCAACAACCAGCACCGGTACTTATATGGTCCAGTCTCAGGGCTCATAAACCCGCCCTGGACCCGCCTTCACTGGAAAGTGAAAGTTTCATTCGTAGTTAATTTGACCTCTGAAGGATCCACGTGTTCCTGCTGACCTTCCAACGTTCCTCAAACCGTTTGAACCTTTCCCGCTCCTCTCTGGGAGTTCTTTTAAGTAAATCGCCCAGTTGCTACATTGTTTTTCCTCTTTAATCCATTTTTAATTAGTTTCTGTTCAGAAGTCTGTCCTGTAGTTTTCTTTTTTTTATTTCCAAAATAAAACCCAAGTGGTAATGACTTGTTTCTGTCACGTGTAAACTGATTGTCCTCTGTAGAACAAACTTTTTTTCTGACTATAGTTTCAAATATTTTAGATATTCTTTTTTTTTTTTTTTTTTTAAAAAAAAAAAGGATGTAGATGGATTTAATTCTGTAAATGAGGGACTTTTTGCAGTGTCTTTGTGGTTCATTTTATTGTAGAGTTTCATAATTGTCTAATACTCATTCAGGATATTCATGTTCTAAGTACTGTATGAAAGAGAAACGCTGTCCAGATGGACGGTGAAACTACGATGAGACGTTCTGCGTTGGCTGACTGATGTTTATGGGTTTTTTTTTTTTTTTTTTTGTTAGGATTGTACTCCTGCTTTGGATCTCTCTTTTTTTATATGTTTCATGACTTTTGTTTTAATAAAATGTGAACTTTTGAGCCTGAGTTTTTTTCGTCGGGGTTTAAGCAAACGATTGGGCTGGAGGTTGTTGCTGCAGAAACTCCTGTTCCACTAACATGTAGAAGGATAAATAAACATTTAAATAAAAAACAAAATGAGTTGGCAAATTGTTCAAAAACTAGAAGTGTAGCAGAGAGAGCTGTGGTTGAAATCTTCAGAAGTCACCATGAATGTGTTTGTGTTCTGGCAACGATTGAGCTGATGACATCACACAGGTGAACTCCCAGTAGACAACATGGGTTGGGGTTAGGGTTAGGGTTGGGGTTAGGGTTGGGTTTAGGGTTGGGGTTAGGGTTGGGTTGGGGTTGGGGTTGGGGTTGGGGTTAGGGGTTAGGGTTAGGGTTGGGGTTAGGGTTGGGTTGGGGTTGGGTTGGGTGGGGTTGGGGTTGGGGTTAGGGGTTAGGGTTGGGGTTGGGTTAGGGTTGGGTTAGGGGTTAGGGTTTTAGGGTTCAGTTAGGGTTGGGGTTTAGGGTTAGGGTTGGGGGTTAGGGTTAGGGTTGGGGTTAGGGTTAGGGTTCGGGGTTAGGGGTTAGGGGTTGGGGTTAGGGGTTAGGGGTTAGGGTTAGGGGTTAGGGGTTAGGGTTAGGGTTGGGGTTAGGGGTTGGGGTTAGGGTTGGGTGGGGTTAGGGTTGGGTTCGGGGTTAGGGTTAGGGTTAGGGTTGGGTTGGGTTGGGTTAGGGTTAGGGGTTAGGGTTAGGGTTAGGGTTGGGGGGTTAGGTTAGGGGTTGGGTTGGGGTTAGGGTTGGGGTTAGGGGTTCAATTGGGAGGAGGTTAGGGTTAGGGTTAGGGTTAGGGTTGGGGTTAGGGGTTAGGGTTAGGGGTTAGGGGTTGGGTTAGGGTTAGGGGTTGGGGTTAGGGTTAGGGGGTTAGGGGTTAGGGTTAGGGTTGGGGGTTGGGGTGGGTTAGGGGTTGGGTTAGGGTTAGGGGGTTAGGGTTTTAGGGTTGGGGTTGGGGTTAGGGGTTGGTGTTAGAGGGAGCTGCTTCATGTGAGATGATCTGAGAGGAGGGTTAGGGTTTGGGTTAGGGTTAGGGTTAGGGTTGGGGTTAGGGTTGGGGTTAGGGTTAGAGGAGCTGCTTCATGTGAGATGATCTGAGAGGAATGTCCCTGAACTCAAACTCCCACTGAAGGACAGAAGCCTTCGTGCCGACTGTGACGCTCCTTTGCATTATTATTCAATTACAGAAGGTCACGGCGTCACAATGACAGTCAGCCTTTGAGTCTCTGCAGACTTAATGAACACAGTTGCTCTGGAGAACACGCAGGAATTCCTTCCTCTGACAGGAATTTTCCAGAACTTTCTCTGCCTTCTTTTTTCCAGCTCAACCAAAAGATGTGCTCGTACAAAGAGAAACGCCCGCGACCAGGAGATCAGAGGACGCGACTGGTCGGTCGAAGGGGCTGAGAAGGTACACCGGTCCCTGTCCTGGACACCTGTCCCTGTCCTGGACACCGGCCCCTGTCCTGGACACCTGTCCCTGTCCTGGACACCTGTCCCTGTCCTGGACACCTGTCCCTGTCCTGGACACCGATCCCCGTCCTGTACACCTGTCCCTGTCCTGTACACCTGTCCCTGTCCTGGACACCTGTCCCTGTCCTGGACACCGGCCCCTGTCCTGGACACTTTCCTGGTCCAGGTTCCTCTTGTTCACTTCCTGCTATATTCCTGGAACCAGGAACCGGTTCTGGGATGAAAACCAGGCTCCAGCTGCATCCAGGGCCCGGAGCAGAGAGCTGGAAGGGTGTCCTGAGAACCTCGTGGCCCCGCTGGCTGGAAGCCTGGAGCAGAAATCCAGGACTGAAAGGAGCCTTTATCTCATCCAACTTTATGTGCAGTGAATGCAGAACCTGGTCCACCTGATCCACCTGATCTATCTGATCCACTTGATCCACCTGATCCACCTGATCCATCTGATCCACCTGATCCACCTGATCCATCTGATCCACTGATCTGATCCCTGATCTATCTAATCTACCTGATCCATCTGATCCATCTGATCCATCTGATCTATCTGATCCACCTGATCCACCTGATCCACAAGATCTATCTGATCCACCTGATCCACCTGATCTATCTGATCCACTTGATCCACCTGATCCACCTGATCCACCTGATCCACCTGATCCATCTGATCCACTTGATCCACCTGATCCACCTGATCTATCTAATCTACCTGATCCATCTGATCCATCTGATCCATCTGATCCATCTGATCTATCTGATCCACCTGATCCACCTGATCCATCTGATTTATCTGATCCACCTGATCCATCTGATCCACCTGATCCACTGATCTGATCCACCTGATCCATCTGATCCACCTGATCCACAAGATCTATCTGATCCACCTGATCCACCTGATCCACCTGATCCATCTGATCCATCTGATCCACCTGATCCATCTGATTTATCTGATCCACCTGATCCATCTGATCCACCTGATCCATCTGATCCACCTGATCCACCTGATCCACCTGATCCACCTGATCTATCTGATCCACCTGATCCATCTGATACATCTGATCCATCTGATCCACCTGATCCACCTGATCCACCTGATCTATCTGATCCACCAGATCCACCAGATCCACCTGATCCATCTGATCCACCTGATCCACCTGATCCATCTGATCTATCTGATCCATCTTATCCACCTGATCTATCTGATCTACCTGATCCATCTGATCCACCAGATCCACCTGATCTATCTGATCCACCTGATCCACCCGATCCACCTGATCTATCTGATCTACCTGATCCATCTGATCCACCAGATCCACCTGATCTATCTGATCCACCTGATCCACCCGATCCACCTGATCCATCTGATCCACCTGATCCACCTGATCCATCTAATCCACCTGATCTATCTGATCCATCTGATCCATCTGATCTATCTGATCCACCTGATCCATCTCACCACCTCTTGAGAGAATGGAAGACAGCGGAACCTTCCTCCGTCTGTCCACCTCTCTTTGGACGGACCGGTTGTCCTCAGGAGGACGATTATATCTGGGGTTGATACCGAGGCCTGGAGTGCATGAACACATCCAGTCTGCAGCTCTGACTGCTGAGTGTTTTTGCTGAGGCTCCTGGAGGCCCTTCACTGCTTCATATTTAGGGATCGCTGCAGTGAAGCTGAGGCTCAGCTCCTTTCAGCTGAAATATTTGTCCTCCCACGTCGCTCTGCCTGGGCACAGAGGGGGGGGGGGGGGGGGGGGGGCTCAATAAGGCCTGCTTTGTTCAGGCTTCCCGCTCTCTGGTTCACAGAGAGACACTCGGACAAAAGCTGCATATCAATCGGCGTTTGCAGAGGGAGTTGCTAAGCTACGGCGCCCACCGCCTCCCACCAGCTGCCCAGTCGCCGAGGAGAAACCAGAAAGAGGGCGGGGACACGGAGGAGGAGGAGCGGCTGCGGTCCGCGCAGATAAACCCAACACCCAGCTCCTCTCCTCTCGGTTGTCCCGGAAACCGGCCAGGAGACAGCAGGGCGGTGGCCTCGGTCCAGCAGCGTCCCTGGTTTGAACCAGACGGAGGGCTGAGAGTGCGTTGGTGTGGACCTTCTCCACCTCTACTGGCTCCACCTGAAGTCCATCAACCTTCCCTCCCTAACCCCCTAACCCTAACCCCCTAACCCTAACCCCCTAACCCTAACCCTAACCCATCACTGCAACTTTAGAGTTCAGCTTAATTATCATTTTTCTTTCAGTCTCAGCGTTAGACAAACTCACTTCAGCTCCTGCTGGTGATCTGATGATCTCTGATGATTTCTGATGATCTCTGGTGATTTCTGATGATCTCTGATTATCTCTGATGTTTCTGATTATCTCTGATGATCTCTGATGATCTCTGATGATCTCTGATGATCTCTGATGACTTCTGATGATCTCTGATGATTTCTGATTATCTCTGATGATCTCTGATGACTTCTAATCACCACTGATGCTCTCTGATGATCTCTGGTGATTTCTGATGATTTCTGATTATCTCAGATGACTTCTAATCACCACTGATGATCTCTGATGATCTCTGGTGACTTCTGATCATCACTGATGATCTCTGATGATTTCTGATTATCTCTGATGACTTCTAATCACCACTGATGATCTCTGATTATCTCTGATGACTTCTGGTCACCACTGATGATCTATGATGATTTCAGAGGATCTCTGATGACTTCTGATGACCTCTGATTATTTCTGATCACCACTGATAATCTCTGATGATCTCTGATGATTTCTGATTATCTCTGATGATCTCTGATGATTTCTGATGATCTCTGATGATCTCTGATCACCACTGATTATCTCTGATGTTTTCTGATGATCTCTGATGATCTCTGATCATCACTAATGATCTCTGCTTATCTCTTTTAACTCGTCAACTGTGCAGTGAAACAGATGCAATGATCTGGAGATGCTTTCAGCCAGCAGGTGTTTGTGAAGATGAGACAGCTATAATGTTGATAGAAAAACTTGAGTTTGGCGCCAGAACGACCTGATGTCTGACAGGGTGATGATCTCTGATGATCTCTGATGATCTCTGATTATTTCTGATCAGGGTGAAAGTCCAGCCCTGGACTCACTGAAAGGGGACTTTATTTGGCCTTTTCCTCTGAGTTTTGTGTGAGTTTGTGAGCGTCGCTGGTCTTCAGGTTCAGGTTCAGGTTCAGGTTCAGGTTCAGGTTCAGGTTCAGGTCTTTCCTGTTGTCCTCAGCTTTGTTCTCATTATTTTGTCTTCTGTCTTGAATCCAGAAGTGAGGGATCTGCCTCTTGGACGTCACCTTTTGTCTTCGAGTCGGGATGTCCACCGTGAGCTCTCAGAGGTCTCCAGATGCTCGGACCAAACGTCTCAGCGTCCTGACGTGTCCTCTGCTTCCTCCATGTCCTCTCACGGGTCACAGTCCGATGCCCGTCTCTCTCTCTCTCTCTCTCTCTCTCTCTCTCTCTCTCTCTCTCTCTCTCTCGAGCATCAGCGGGCTCAGGAAATGGACAGCACGCACACATCCGTTTGCAGCAGCCAAGTGTCATCACCGTGACGACCCCTCAGCAGGGATGACGGGGGCCTCGTCCGGAAATGAGGCTCCCAAAGTTTCAGCCAACCGAGAGGTTGCTGTGGACCTTGAAGACGCCCGCGGGCCTCTCTTTATATAACACAGATTCCTTTTATCTGTTTTTGTTTAATATTTCATTTATCCTCCTTCCGCTGAAGCGTGATTCCGTCTTTGAGATGTGGCTCTCGGGTCCGTCAGGAAACCCGCCTCCACGATACCGGAGACCCTGAACATCGAGCTCCCCTCCGGCAGCGGAGGAAGCGCCTCTGCTGCCTGTCACCAGATCACAGCCTGGTTCCTCCTGCTCTGTGTCCGACAGCAGGAGGTGGAAGCTGGCCAGGGGCCCGCCAGTGTGGCGGGGGGGGGGGAGGACGGCTCTGGGCCACTTCCTCACTCAGCCCTTCAAGAGGACATGAGGACACAAGAGGATCCCAGCAGCACTTCAGAGCAAACAGAGCTTCCATTCACTCCCTAAACTTAACTCTAACCCCAACCCTAACCCCCTAACCCCCTAACCCAACCCTAACCCCCAACCCGAACCCCTAAACCCGAAAACCCGAACCCCGAACCCGAAAACCCTAACCCCGAACCCCGAACCCGAAACCCAACCCGAACCCGAAACCCAAACGAACCCTAACCCGAACCCTAACCCTAACCCTAACCCGAACCCGAACCCGAACCAAACCGAACCCTAACCCTAACCCCGAACCGAACGAACCCGAAACCCCGAACCAGAACCCGAACCCCGAACCCGAACCGAACCCGAACCCCTAACCCGAACCCGAACCCGAACCCCGAAACCCGAACCCGAACCCCGAACCAACCCGAACAACCGAACCCGAACCCGAACCCGAACAACCGAACCCGAACCCGAAACCCGAACCCCCGAACCCGAACCCGAACCCCGAACCCCGAAACCCGAACCCCGAACCCGAACCCGAACGAACCCGAACCCGAACCCCGAACCCCCGAACCCCCGAACCCCGAAACCCAACCCCGAACCCTAACCCGAACCCGAACCCGAACCTAACCCGAACCCGAACCCGAACCCGAACCCGAACCCGAACCCCGAACCCCGAACCCTAACGAACCCCTAACCCGAACCCGAACCCGAACCCTAACCCGAAAACCAGAACCCCGAACCAGAACCCGAAAACCCGAAACCCGAACCCGAACCCGAACCCGAACCCCGAACCCCGAACCCCTAACCCGAACCCGAACCGAACCCCGAACCCCGAACCCTAACCCCTAACCCGAACCCGAACCCTAAACCCCGAACCCTAACCCCTAACCCCTAACCCTAACCCTAACCCTAACCCTAACCCCTAACCATAACCCTAACCCCCTAACCCTAACCCCTAACCCTAACTCCTAACCCTAATCTCTCTCTCCCGGGACCAAACCCATCACTCACCTGTGGCCCTTCACTCATGTCTTACAGGGGTCCAAAGCTGATGTGGGAAAGGGCTCCATCTGATCTGAGATGTGGTGGTGGAACACGTAGCTATGGTCCACGTCTGTGCAGCAGCACAGACGGGACAAAAGTGTACAAAAGTGTCTTTGCCTGTACGGTCGGAGGGAAAAGGGGGAGGAGCCTGAGCGCCACCTGGAGTCTACATGCGTGTGTGTCTGAAGCTCCAGAGTTTCATACAGGGTTAGATGAAGCCTAAACCCCAACAGGACCACCCACCAGAGGGTCCAGTAAACTCATCTGTTGTTTTGGTTCGTGGTGGAACAAGTCAACCAGAAAATCCCAGACTAAGAAGATGAGAGCGGGAACATGGCCACCTAGCTTACTGTCATGTCTGTTTCTAGTGTTCTGAGGTGTTGAAGACCACCAACATCCAGGACTAGGTTTTATTTTTTCTTTGTCCCTTGCATTCACGTTTCTCCAGATTCCTGGATCTTATAACGGTATCATCCTCAGCAGATGACGGGATATTCCAAGTCTTCACTGTCTCTGACTGGGGAACTTTATTCTGAAAAACCTTAATAGTTTGTCGACTCCGTTTTTCCTCAGACTGGTGAACCTCTACCCGTCTTTACACTCAACATTTTTCAGAACGCGGCCCCCTGGTGGGCCGTCGCAGTACTGCAGGTGGGCCGTTAAAGGTCATTAAAATCAAACAAATATGTTTTAAATCCTCGATCTTTCTTAAATATGTTTTTAATAACTGTAGAATATTAACGAAAAGATTTAAAAGTAACAAAACAAACCAGTTAAATGTTATTCTACTGTCATCTTAACTTAATATGACAAGTGTCACCTTATTTGGGAACGGCTGCTCTTAAGGTTTAAAACAAACAAACATGCAAACAAAAATGAGGAAAATCATAACCTTTCATTAGAGGGAATATAACTTGACTTCAGACAGAATATAACATGTATGGTTACTTATTGATTTTATTAATAATAAAAATACTAATAATGATAGTAATAATAATGGTAGTAGTATATTTTATTTGTGTAGCACACTTTGATGTCAGAGACCTCTCAAGGGGCTTGACAATACTATAGTATACAAACAGAATAAAAATAAAATCTATATCAATATGCAGAAGCAACACAGAGTAAATGAGTCTTCAGGCTACTTTTGAAAGCGGCAATAGAGTCAGACATCCTAGTAAAGTCAGGTAATTTATTCCAAAGTCTTGTCCAGAGGACAGAGAAGGTGCAGTGATTCCTTTTAATTCCTGATTATCTAGAAGGGCGTCATTATTCTCTTTCTATCGCTAGTACGGGTATGTCGTTACATTTTGACACATTTTGAAGTGCGCATTGGCAGCATTTGGGTCTAGACAAGACGCAGCTAGTGCTGGGCGATATGGAAAAAAAATCATATATCACGATATGGACTATTTTATATCACGATAACGATATATATCCCGATATACCATAATAAAGTATGTTTTCAGTTATTCTCTGAAAAGTTTTACAAAAATTTCATTGCTTAATTTTCAACTTTATTTTGAAAGGACATTTAGCTGAACTGTCACAAACATACATTTTAGTGCAGCAAAAACAGGTAGGTACAGAGGTACAGTAGCTTTCACATTTTTTTTAAAAGTGCACAACAGTTTCTGAGAGGAAAAACACATTTTTGCACTGAAGTTCAGCTATAAAAAATAAACACAAATTATTTTTCAACTTTCTGAAATCTGTAACCTTGTAGTGCAAAGTTTGCAAACCAATATAAAGTGTCTAAAGTAAACATCAGGGTTGAAGAGAACTCTGTTTAAGGGATTAACCATGAATAAAAGTGCAAACATAAAAGGCTACTTTGTAGAAGTAGATATGATTCTATCAAATTTATCGTTGCAGGTTATTTAATTACATATTTGCTGTAATAATTGATAAAATTAGGTAGAAACGATAGAAACGATAGAAGAGAAATGGCATTATACACACTTTTATATTGTCCCCACGATATATATTGTCATATTGTCATATGTCTTATAAGCATAGAGCTTATTTCCTGGGTAGAATACCCAGAACCATACGGGTCTGGGCTCCGCCCCCAATGTTCTAAGCCAGGTTGGTCCTGGCTGCTGGTTCAGTCCAGACCAGCAGAGCTGCACAGACCAGATCAGGTGGTACGTACCTGTGAAAGCGTTTCATCATCTCTGGGGTGCTGTGAGTCGTTTCACCACATGAGGGCAGCGTTGCTCCACATCAGGACATCTGCCAGCCGCTGTGAGAGGAGAAGGTTTATGGGCACCACAGCTTTATTATTTCTATTAATTACTCTAACGTCATTCACATAAAAGGGAAGTGACACTTTACTGAGCACCACACTGATGACATCGGTGCTTCAGGAGGATTCCTTCATCGTTTAAATCCTTGTCTGTCAATGTGGTTTTTTTTTTATCGCCCTGAACTAAAGTGGAGCATCATACTGAATTGTTAATTAGCGGTGAGTCGATACTTTATTATCTGTCCATTAGCTCTTGTTTAATTGTTAGGAAATGGTCCAGATCAATTAGTAATTAATTCTTTCCCCTTGTTGGCTCCCTAACTGACTTTGTGGTAAAGTTATAAACTGGAACTCGGGAACAGGAGGAAGTTTGTGCGTCGTGCCGTTAGCATGTACAGATGACGCTCTCTGTAAAAAAATACTCTCTCAAAGTCACCGTATGTAGCAACACCACCTCTGACCACTCGGGGGCAGCAGATCAGCACGTCACGAGAGCGCTCACGTGGACGTGAGTTTAGTTCCTCTACCGACCACTAGAGGCTGCAGTTCCTCTACCGACCGCTAGAGGCTGCAGTTCCTCTACTAACCACTAGAGGCTGCGGTTCCTCTACCGACCGCTAGAGGCTGCAGTTCCTCTACTAACCACTAGAGGCTGCAGTTCCTCTACCGACCGCTAGAGGCTGCAGTTCCTCTACTGACCACTAGAGGCTGCAGTTCCTCTACCGACCACTAGAGGCTGCAGTTCCTCTACCGACCGCTAGAGGCTGCAGTTCCTCTACTGACCACTAGAGGCTGCAGTTCCTCTACTAACCACTAGAGGCTGCAGTTCCTCTACTGACCACTAGAGGCTGCAGTTCCTCTACTAACCACTAGAGGCTCCGGTTCCTCTACCGACCGCTAGAGGCTGCAGTTCCTCTCTACTGACCACTAGAGGCTGCAGTTCCTCTACAACCACTAGAGGCTGCAGTTCCTCTACTGACCAGGAGAGGGCGACTCCAACAGTGAGTCTATCCTAAAAACGTGCAGCAGAACAAACCAAACACAAAAACATATCTGCAGCCTCAAATGTCCTGCGGGGGGCGCTGTCCTGGTGGGAAACTCAACAAAGTGCATCTCTAGAAGGACAAAGGGGCGGTCCAGACTGTCCCCATCCCTTAGCAGAATATTATCAGTGGCCTCTTTTGCTAACACAGCAGCCAAACACGCCCCCGTGTGGCCAGAAGTGGTATTGCTACATAAACAACACGGTGGTGTCACTTCTGCTGCTCTGTGTCGGGATGGAAACGACCTCCAGGACCAGAACCGTATGAAGCATCTAGAAAAGGATTGGCGGGAGGATGGCAGGGTCTGCTGGTCTCTGGGTCTGGACCCGCCGGTCTCTGGGTCTGGACCTGCTCGTCTCTGGGTCTGGACCTGCTCGTCTCTGGGTCTGGACCTGCTAGTCTCTGGGTCTGGACCTGCAGGTCTCTGGGTCTGGACCTGCTAGTCACTGGGTCTGGACCTGCTGGTCTCTGGGTCTGGACCTGCTAGTCTCTGGGTCTGGACCCGCCGGTTTCTGGGTCTGGACCTGCTGGTCTCTGGGTCTGGACCTGCCGGTCTCTGGGTCTGGACCTGCCGGTCTCTGGGTCTGGACCTGCCGGTTTCTGGGTCTGGACCTGCTGGTCTCTGGGTCTGGACCCGCCAGTCTCTGGGTCTGGACCCGCCGGGCTCTGGGTCTGGACCCGCCGGTCTCTGGGTCTGGACCCGCCAGTCTCTGGGTCTGGACCCGCCGGTCTCTGGGTCTGGACCTGCTCGTCTCTGGGTCTGGACCTGCCGGTCTCTGGGTCTGGACCTGCCGGTCTCTGGGTCTGGACCTGCTCTCTGGGTCTGGACCTGCCGTCTCTGGGTCTGGACCTGCCGGTCTCTGGGTCTGGACCTGCCGGTCTCTGGGTCTGGACCTGCCGGTCTCTGGTTCTGGACCTGCCCGTCTCTGGTCTGGACCTGCCGGTCTCTGGGTCTGGACCTGCCCGTCTCTGGGTCTGGACCTGCCCGTCTCTGGGTCTGGACCTGCTGGCGGGCCTCTCTTCACGCCTGCTCTGCCCTGCGAGTTTGATTTATTGATGATTCCACCCTGAATGTGAGCGCGCTCTGACTTCCTGTCAGTCCCCGTGATCGACTGGTCTGACGGGTGATCGACTGGTGACCCATTCAGGGCGAAGCCCCGCCCACCACTCCACAGGGCGGGACAGCAGTTTAACGGAGGGACGGCTGATGCCTCTCTCCTCTCTTTCAAACACTACATGCACTTTTAGCATCAAACATGAGCGCTGGGAGTTTTCCTCTGGACGTGTCCTCAGCAGGTCAACGGTCTCCTAACAGAGAACAGCTCACAACATCCATATTTAGACTCTGAACGTACGAGTGAGAGTCCAGCCGTCCTCTTGTTTATGACTGCGAGACACGAGACACAACACAGAGCTTTATATGGCGTGTGTGTGTGAGGATGTGTGTGTAGAAACAGCAGTCCTTGTAAGGACCAAAGCCTCGTCCTGGGAAGGCAGGACAACATTATGGGGATCTTCACTGAGTTTGACATGAGCTGTGTGTCCAATGTCCCAAATGTCCACTGTGACATCACTGCATTGTTTTAAAGCCACTCTGTGTGGCAATACCACGACTGACAACATGGGGGCGTATGCAGCTCAAAAAATGCCACTGACAATTCACTGCTAACAGTTCCTCTAACGACCACTAGAGGCTGCACTTCCTCTACTGAGAGGCTGCGGTTCCTCTACCGACCACTAGAGGCTGCGGTTCCTCTACCGACCACTAGAGGCTGCGGTTCCTCTACCGACCACTAGAGGCTGCGGTTTCTCTACCGACCGCTAGAGGCTGCGGTTCCTCTACCGACCGCTAGAGGCTGCGGTTCCTCTACCGACCACTGGAGGCTGCAGTTCCTCTACCGACCACTAGAGGCTGCGGTTCCTCTACTGACCACTAGAGGCTGCAGTTCCTCTACCGACCACTGGAGGCTGCACTTCCTCTACCGACCACTAGAGGCTGCAGTTCCTCTACGGACCGCTAGAGGCTGCAGTTCCTCTACTGACCACTAGAGGCATCAGTTCCTCTACCGACCACTAGAGGCTGCAGTTCCTCTACCGACCGCTAGAGACTGCAGTTCCTCTACTGACCACTAGAAGCTGCAGTTCCTCTACTGACCACTAGAGACTGCAGTTCCTCTACCGACCGCTAGAGGCTGCAGTTCCTCTACCGACCGCTAGAGACTGCAGTTCTTCTACCGACCGCTAGAGGCTGCAGTTCCTCTACCGACCACTACAGACTGCAGTTCCTCTACCGACCACTAGAAGCTGCAGTTCCTCTACAGAGCTGAGTTCCTCTACCGACCACTAGAGGCTGCAGTTCCTCTACTGACCACTAGACTGCAGTTCCTACTGACCGAGACTGCAGTTTCCTCTACTACCGACTAGAGGCTGCAGTTCTTCTACTGACCACTAGAGGCTGCAGTTCCTCTACCGACCACTAGAGGCATCAGTTCCTCTACCGACCGCTAGAGGCTGCAGTTCTTCTACCAACCACTAGAGGCATCAGTTCCTCTACCGACCACTAGAAGCTGCAGTTCTTCTACCGACCACTAGAGGCATCAGTTCCTCTACCGACCACTAGAAGCTGCAGTTCCTCTACTGACCACTAGAGACTGCAGTTCCTCTACCGACCACTAGAGGCATCAGTTCCTCTACTGACCACTAGAGACTGCAGTTCCTCTACCGACCACTAGAGGCTGCAGTTCTTCTACTGACCACTAGAGGCTGCAGTTCCTCTACTGACCGCTAGAGGCTGCAGTTCCTCCACCAACCACTAGAGGCTGCAGTTCCTCTACCGACCACTAGAGGCTGCAGTTCCTCTACTGACCACTAGAGGCTGCGTTCCTCCACCGACCACTAGAGGCTGCAGTTCCTCCACCGACCACTAGAGGCTGCAGTTCCTCTACCGACCACTAAGGCTGCAGTTCCTCCACCGACCACTAGAGGCTGCAGTTCCTCTACCGACCACTAGAGGCTGCAGTTTCCTCTACTGACCACTAGAGGCTGCAGTTCCTCTACCAGAGGCTGCAGTTCCTCTACCGACCACTAGAGGCTGCAGTTCCTCTACTACCAGACTGCACCTACCACTAGAGCTGCAGTTCCTCCACCACTAGAGGCTGCAGTTTCCTCTACTGACCACTAGAGGCTGCAGTTCCTCCACCGACCACTAGAGGCTGCAGTTCCTCTACCGACCACTAGAGGCTGCAGTTCCTCCACCGACCACTAGAGGCTGCAGTTCCTCCACCGACCACTAGAAACTGCAGTTCCTCTACCGACCGCTAGAGACTGCAGTTCCTCTACCGACCACTAGAAGCTGCAGTTCCTCTACTGTCCACTAGAGACTGCAGTTCCTCTACCGACCGCTAGAGGCTGCAGTTCCTCTACCGACCGCTAGAGACTGCAGTTCCTCTACCGACCGCTAGAGGCTGCAGTTCCTCTACCGACCCCTAGAGGCATCAGTTCCTCTACCGACCACTAGAGACTGCAGTTCCTCTACCGACCACTAGAAGCTGCAGTTCTTCTACCGACCACTAGAGGCATCAGTTCCTCTACCGACCACTAGAAGCTGCAGTTCCTCTACTGACCACTAGAGACTGCAGTTCCTCTTCCGACCGCTAGAGGCTGCAGTTCCTCTACCGACCACTAGAGGCATCAGTTCCTCTACTGACCACTAGAGACTGCAGTTCCTCTACTGACCACTAGAGGCTGCAGTTCTTCTACTGACCACTAGAGGCTGCAGTTCCTCTACCGACCACTAGAGGCATCAGTTCCTCTACCGACTGCTAGAGGCTGCAGTTCTTCTACCGACCACTAGAGGCTACAGTTCCTCTACCGACCGCTAGAGGCTGCAGTTCTTCTACAGACCGCTAGAGGCTGCAGTTCTTCTACTGACCTCTAGAGGCTGCAGTTCCTCTACTGACCACTAGAGGCTGCAGTTCCTCCACCGACCACTAGTGGCTGCAGTTCCTCTACCGACCGCTAGAGGCTGCAGTTCCTCCACCGACCGCTAGAGGCTGCAGTTCCTCTACTGAGAGGCTGCACTTCCTCTACCGACCGCTAGAGGCTGCGGCTCCTCTACTGAGAGGCTGCACCTCCTCTACCGACCACTAGAGGCTGCGGTTCCTCTACCGACCGCTAGAGGCTGCGGTTCCTCTACTGACCGCTAGAGGCTGCTGTTCCTCTACCGACCACTAGAGGCTGCGGTTCCTCCACCGACCGCTAGAGGCTGCGGTTCCTCTACCGACCACTAGAGGCTGCGGTTCCTCTACCGACCGCTAGAGGCTGCAGTTCCTCTACCGACCACTAGAGGCATCAGTTCCTCTACTGACCACTAGAGGCTGCAGTTCTTCTACAGACCACTAGAGGCTGCAGTTCCTCTACCGACCACTAGAGGCTGCAGTTCTTCTACAGACCACTAGAGGCTGCGGTTCCTCTACCGACCACTAGAGGCTGCGGTTCCTCTACCGACCGCTAGAGGCTGCAGTTCCTCTACCGACCACTAGAGGCATCAGTTCCTCTACTGACCACTAGAGGCTGCAGTTCCTCTACCGACCGCTAGAGGCTGCAGTTCTTCTACAGACCACTAGAGGCTGCAGTTCCTCTACCGACCACTAGAGGCTGCAGTTCTTCTACTGACCGCTAGAGGCTGCAGTAAGTTATGTAAAACAATATAACTCATGGCCATTTGATTGACAACTAACTGTTAGCTTTGCCAGTACAGACAACCGGGCCCTCATCGCTTTAGCTACTTAGCACTTAGCATTACTCCCAGCTGTGACCCAAAAACCTAACACAGAACAGGTTTTGCTCTTCCTGTGTGTGACATCATGGACTGTTTGTCCAGTGATGTATGCATGTACATGTATTGCCCATTTTTGGACGAACCCATGGTGGGGTAGCCCCCCTCACAGATCTGCTTCAACGCTGCTCTTCAGCACTGTAGATGTGAGGTCACAGCAGGTTTTGTCCAGTCTGCCCTTAACTCTGCTGATCCGTTAGCTTTGCTCTGCCGTGAAAAGAGCAGCCAGTCTTTGTGATGACACCGTTCATCATCCCAGCAGCTCAGATTAACTCTCATGTGGTCGCGCAACAAGGAAGGCAGACAAAGACAGCGACCTGAGATCAGACTCATGAGGTGAGTGTTGAAATGAAACGGCAGATGACAGACGAGTGTAAAATGTGAAAAGCCGCCAGCACATGACCCCTAAGAGTCCACTGTTTTAATTCCCAGCATCCCTCGCTCTTCTGGAGATGAGACCTCGGCCAGATGGATGCCTACTTTCCACCACAGATGAGCCATAAAACACCTCCACCAGCGCAGGGATGTCAGGGAAGTTCTGCCGGCGTGACTCAGAGTTCTCCTGGAGCTCTGAAGTGTTAATGTGAACAGGGGTGGAGGGAGGACGGTCCCCCGCGGTGTTGCTGTTTCTAAACCGAGGCCCGTCTGACAGGCAGCGTCCCACTCAGATCACTGCCTTCAGCAGGAGCGAAGAGAAGGAGCTGCAGAACAGCCCTGTTTCTGTGGATCTCTGGGCCCAACGGCCAGATAGAGCTAGCTACTGAACCAACGGCTCGAAAACAATGACAAGTAGGTGAAATGTGGAGGGAACTGGACTCCCCATGTGTTGAGGTGATCAGGACCAGGATCATCAGGGCTAATCCGGGAGGCGTGCTGCAGTACCAGGACCAGCGTTGTACCCAAACACGTTCATGAACTAGTTCATATAAAACATTTGCACCTTAACCCTCACTCTACGGACATATTTCGCATACATGGATTACCGACTGGGTTCCGTGCGGACCCCAAGAATAAATACTGTAATGAACAACCATCAAAGAAAAATTACAACTTTTTTCTTCTCAGAATATTATTACTGATGTATTAGATGTCATCTGAGGAAAAAAACAACAACAGATTATTATTATTTTAAGAGTTATAGTTAATTTGCATATTTTTATAAAACGAAAATATACTTTTCTTTAACCCAAAACTGTCAACATTGGAATTTTATGATCTCCTTTACAGCAATTAAGATCCTATCTGAGCTGAGCACAAATCCATTGAAATGTTTCAAATCAGTTAAAGAATGAGGCTCTCTATTACCATCCCTATGGTAGTCACGTTAGACTTGATTCTGATATAATTTAGTGTTCAGTAATTTCAAGTAAACATTATTTGTGTTGTAGTTATATGGTGAAACCAACCAAGGTCATTTTGAACCCAATATATATAAAATATATACATTGACTCAATAAATGGTTCCATCTATTAAAAATACATTGGCAGAATTAGAGATTTTGACTGGGGTCCTCTTGGACCACAATGCATTGGAATTTTTAAAAAGCACAGATAAAGACAGAAACAGAAAAAAATCATATGACACCATTAGGAACAAATTTATTGACAAAGTCATGAAAAATTCGAATTATAGAATAAAGCACCTCTTAGATATGACAAAAAGTTCACCTCTGGGGTCCGAGAGGATCAAGTCGGCGGTATGAGGGTTAAGGACCTGCTTTGGTCTTATAATAGAGACCATTTGGCAGCAAGTTTTTCCTCATATATTTAATATACAGTGATCCCTTAGTTTTCGCGGTTGGAGACTGGCGATCAAACTGACAATCAAAATCCACGAACTAGAGCCGTATCCCCCCGAGCCTACATAATGTGTTTAAAATATGTTTAAACACCACAAAGGCTGCGGTTACATGATGTTTTTTAATTCGTAATTAATAATTAGGAATTAAATAATTCCGAATTAAACTATTTTCCTTCGAGTTTACATGGAAATAGTAATTCCGAATTAAGGTTTACGTGGAAAACACGTTTGTTCGGCTTTATCCAACTCTGCTTTAGGTCTGGGGGTTGGGAAGAGTTCTGATTGGATGGGGGGGGGGGGGGGGGGGTGGACGTCTTTACATCTACCAAAGAAGAAAACAAACTTAGCTAACTCGGTTAGCAACAACATTCCACTTATTTTTGACCTGGGTGGCGTCTCTATCTGTGAAACCTCCTTCATTTAACCTGGCCGCTTTGAAAAGCTCACAATTTTTATGTTTCCTGCCATCTGTTCTTTTAATTATTTCCAGTTCCTCCAAGCTATTTATTAAATAAATCGTCTCTGCTCTTGAACACCGTTTACTGCGTGCTGCCGTTTTGAAAACAAGCCCAGCGCGGAATATAAGCGTCATCGCGACAGACGGGCAAGAAAACTAGCATGAGCAGAAAGACGGGAATTAATTTAAACAGGAATGAGTGTAAACATGACCGCGGAATTACTTAATTCGGAATTAAAATGGGAATAAACCAGCCACTTACTTCGGAATTAAGTTTAATTCGGAATTGACATTTTCATATGGAATTAAGTGTTTACATGGTAACTTTTATTCGGCTTTAACTTTAATTCTGAATTAAAGAGGAATTAAACTTCCCATGTAAACGCACTGAAAAAAGTAGCGAGACACTGCAGTGACACAAGACAAAAGACCAAACTGTGGTCTCTCTGTTTCCCTCTCAGCCTCTGGTCTCTAAACTGTAGTAAATGCATCTCAGCCAATCAGAGCTCAGATTCTAGAGTTCTGGGCCAATCAGAGCTCAGATTCTAGAGTTCTGGTCCGTCTGTGTTTCTCTGTTGCTTACAGGAGGCTGTGAGTCATCGTTTGATGTTTCGCTGGCAGCTACAGCCTCTCGTCTGCTGTGGGGGGGATTTTCGCAGAATTTCAGCGATTATTTCTTGATATTTTTTTTATTATAATATAATTTCTGAAAAAAATCTGCGAAGCACTAAAACCGAAGAACTCAAACCGCGAAGTGGCAAGAGATCACTGTACTGTAGAGCAGTGATTCCCAAAGTGTGGGCCGCGGCCCCCTGGTGGGCCGTCGTGGGACTGCAGGTGGGCCGTGAGAGGTCATTAAAATTAAACAAATGTGTTTTAAATCCTTGATCTTTTCTAAATATGTTTTTAATTACTGTAAAATATTCACAACATGATCAAAAAAACATTAAGAAGTAATAAACAAACCAGTTAAGTGTTATTCTACTGTCATCTTAACTTAATATGACAAGTGTCACCTTATTTGTTGACCCCTCACATTAATATCGGATCATGGTTCCTGGTCCTGTATGTTGATCACAGTTGTGATTAAAGGTTCTGGTGGGCTGTGGAGATTTTTCACATTTCAAATTGGGCCTTGGTGTTCTGAAGTTTGGGAATGGCTGCTGTAGAGAGAAACTGAAATGAAAATGACAGTTTTACATGGACTGTTCCTTCAATGCTAATGCTAATGCTAATGTAAACCCTGGTTGGTTCAGGATTCAGAATTCGACCGATAGTTTTCAACAGATAAAGTGGATAAAATAATTGCTGTTTTGTGATGGCGTAGTATATGGGCAGCGGCAATAATTTGGACAAATGATTGCTCGCAGCAACATAAAAAAATAATTTAAAAAAAATGAACTAAAAATGTTAGTTCATTTTTTTTTAATGGTGAACTGAACTAGTTCATTTTAATTTCTATGAACTGTGAACTGAACTAGTTCGTGTAGAAAGTGAACTCGCCCAACACTGACCAGGACACACTCAGGGTTCATGAGGACTGTTCCCCAGGGGTCCCGGCTCAGTACGGGGACCACGGACTGCTCCACGCCCTCCACCGCTCACCTGCGGGAGCTGAACTCAGGTGGGCGTGACCCAGCTGGTTTCCGGTCCTGATCGTTCCGCTCGTTTGCAGCGAGAGGAAGAAGAGGGTCCCGAGGGACTTTTGAGGAAACCCAGAGGGGTTTGTCTTCTCTGAACGGCACGTAGCCGAGCTCAGATGAAAAGGAAACGTCTTGATTATGTGTTTCTGTGAGAAGCTCAGCTTCACACACGAGTGAAGTCCGTCTCTGAAACTGGACCGGACCGGGGCTGGACTGCTGGACTAACGCCAGGTCACTGTCGACACACAGGAAGACGTTTCCTGACAGCCAAGGACGTCCTGAAAGTGTCATTTCTGTGGAGGACCAATCAGTGCGTTTACATGGGAAGTTTAATTCCTCTTTAATTCAGAATTAAAGTTAAAGCCGAATAAAAGTTACCATGTAAACACTTAATTCCATATGAAAATGTCAATTCCGAATTAAACTTAATTCCGAAGTAAGTGGCTGGTTTATTCCCATTTTAATTCCGCATTAAGTAATTCCGCGGTCATGTATACACTCATTCCTGTTTAAATTAATTCCCGTCTTTCTTCTGCGCATGCTAGTTCTCTTGCCCGTCTGTCGCGATGACGCTTATATTCCGCGCTGGGCTTGTTTTCAAAATGGCAGCACGCAGTAAACGGTGTTTAAGAGCAGAGACGATTTATTTAATAAATAGCTTGGAGGAACTGGAAATAATTAAAAGAACAGATGGCAGGAAACATAAAAATTGTGAGCTTTTCAAAGCGGCCAGGTTAAATGAAGGAGGTTTCGCAGATAGAGACGCCACCCAGGTCAAAAATAAGTGAAATGTTGTTGCTAACCGAGTTAGCTAAGTTTGTTTTCTTCCGGTAGATGTAAAGACGTCCGTCCCCCCCATCCAATCAGAACCCTTCCCAACCCCCAGACCTAAAGCGGAGTTGGATAAAGCCGAACAAACGTGTTTTCCATGTAAACCTTAATTCGGAATTACTATTTCCATGTAAACTCGAAGGAAAATAGTTCAATTTGGAATTATTTAATTCCTAATTATTAATTTCGAATAAAAAAATATCATGTAACCGCAGCCATTGAAACGTCTCAGCTGTTGACTTCCTGCCGAGGCTGCAGTTACGTAAATCTGCTCCGGCTCATTTACTCCACAGACGTCAGCTGGCTCTTTATTTAACCGCGCAACATGACAACTTTTTTTTTTAAAACTGCAGCTCATATATAAATATCTATTTAAATGTTCTGGTTGATAGGTGGAAGGTTGCTATGGAAATAAAAGTATGCGTTAGTCTTCTGTCATGTTCCAAGTAACACACAAAAACTCTTTCAAACGTTTTATTTCTTTTTTAAAAATACTCCACCATCGACGAGCGAATAACTCCAGGTTATGAACGAGTCAGATCGTTTGTGAGCAAAGCGATTAATCCAACCTTTCAGCCTTCCTTTTCCTCTCTCCTAATAATAAACATAGTGAATAATTAATCGGTCCATCCACCTTTATTCATGTGGCACCTGACAGTAACCAGCTGGGACCCAGAGGACCTCAGCGCTCTGACTGGAGCATCAGGAAGAAGAAAATCTGCTCTGACAGATGGGGGCCAGTGAGAACTGGGGTAACATGCTCTCTGTCCAGGTATCAGGGCTCTGGGATTTCTGTGGGCTTCACGGAACCACCTCCAGGTAGAACCACATCATCTAGAAAAAAAACTCAAAGACAGTCAGACTGAACAGGGCATCCTGAATCTCTGTTATCAGCTAACATCAGCTAATGTTTTAAAAAGCTCTGGTCACAACAGGGAAACCTGACAGCCAGGGAATATGACTGAGGGGACAGAACCTCCTCCAGTTATTGCCTGGTTTTCCTGGGCTCTACCCTGGAAAACCAGAAAGAGGAGGAAGCAGATGAAGGACTGGATGGACGGATGGCCTCAGTCTGCAGAGTGAGGGGACCTGGTGATGGTGAGTCGTAGCTGCTCTGGGAACCGGACTAGACTACGAAGCTACAAAGCTATGGAGTTACAGAGCTACAAAGCTACAAGGCTAAGGAGCTACAGTGGTACAAAGCTACAAGGCTACAAAGCTATGGAGCTACAAAGCTATGAAGCTACGGAGCTATGAAGCTATGAAGCTATGAAGCTATGAAGCTACGAAGCGACAAAGCTACGGCGCTACAAAGCTACAAGCTATGAAGCTAGAAATCTACGGAGCTGCAAAGCTACAAGCTACAAAGCTATAGAACTACAGATCTTTGAAGCTATAGAGCTGTAAAGCTACAAAGCTACGGAGCTACAAAGCTACAGAGCTACAAAGCTACGGAGCTACGAAGCTACGGAGCTACAAAGCTACAAAGCTATGGAGCTACAGAACTACAAAGCTACACAGTTACAAAGCTACGAAGCTCTGGAGCTACGGAGCTACGGAGTTATGAGGCTACAAAGCTATGGAGCTACAAAGCTACAGAGGTAGGGTGCTACAAAGCTATGAAGCTACAAAGCTACAGAGGTACGGCGCTACAAAGCTAAGGAGCTATGGAGCTACAAAGCTAAGAAGCTACAAATCTACGGAGATACAAAGCTACAAGCTATGAAGCTAGAAATCTACGGAGCTGCAAAGCTACCAGCTACAAAGCTATAGAACTACAGATCTTTGAAGCTATGGAGCTGCAAAGCTACAAAGCTACAGAGCTACAAAGCTACAGAGCTACAAAGCTACAGAGCTACAAAGCTACGGAGCTACAAGGCTACGGAGCTACGAAGCTACGGAGCTACAAAGCTACAAAGCTGTGGAGCTACAGAACTACAAAGCTACAAAGTTACAAAGCTACGAAGCTCTGGAGCTATGGGGCCAAAAAGTTACAAAGCTATGGAGCTACAGAGCTACAAAGCTATGGAGCTACACAGCTACAAAGCTATGAAGCTACTTAGCTGAAAAACTACAAAGCTATGGAGCTACAGAGCTACAAAACTATGGAGCTACGTAGCTACAAAGCTATGAAGCTACAAATCTACAAAGCTACAAAGCTATGGAGCTACAGAGCTACATAGCTATGGAGCTACAGAGCTATGAAGCTATAGAGCTACGAAACTAAAAAGCTACAAGCTACGAAGCTACAAAGCTACGAAGCTATAAAGCTACAGAACTATGGAGCTACAAAGCTACGAAGCTATGGAGCTGCAAAGCTACAAAGTTACAAAGCTACAAAGCTACAGAACTACAAAGCTACAAAGCTAGAAGCTACAAATCTACAAAGCTACAAAGCTACAAAGCTATGAAGCTATGGAGTTGCAGAGCTACAAAGCTATGGAGCTGCAAAGCTACAAAGCTACGGAGCTACCAAGCTACAAAGCTACGGAGCTACAAAGCTACAAGCTATGAAGCTACAGAGCTATGGAGCTACAAAGCTACGAAGATATGGAGCTAGAAAGCTACAAGGCTATGGAGCTACAGAGCTAAGGAGCTGCAACGCTATGGAGCTACAGAGCTACAAAGCGATGGAGCTACAAAGCTAAGGAGCTGCAACGCTATGGAGCTACAGAGCTACAAAGCGATGGAGCTACAAAGCTAAGGAGCTACAATGCTATGGAGTTACAGAGCTATGGAGCTATGAAGCTACGAAGCTCCTGGGCTCCGGAGCTTCATCTTGACATACTGAGAGCTTGTAGGAGCTCCGTATCTCTGTAACTCTGTAGCTTCATAGCTTCCTAGCTCTGTGGCTTCGTAGCTCTGTAGCTTTGTAGCTTTGTAGCATCATCCAGAGCTCCGGAGCTATGAAGCAACACAGTTACAGGGCCATGGAGCTACAGAGCTACAGAGCAACGGAGCTACGTAGCTCCTACAAGCTCTGAGTAAAGGTGAACTTCTTCAGCAACCACAAAACAGGACAAACTAATTTATTTTAAAGAAAGCGTGTACTGAATCGAAGGTGGAGGTGTTGGTGTCATAAAAACTGCAGGACCGATGACAGACTATAATTTCAGTCAGATGCAGATGCAGCTACAGTCACATTTCCTGCTGATTGACATTTCTGTCCGTCCGCTGGTCCCCGTTGTCGGTGCACCTGGCGACCGCACCGTCTGCTGCGGCGCACCTGCGCCTGCATGCGCAGGATTAGCGCCCGCGGTCTCGTTTTCTGATTTGCAGGAATCAAACCGAGCGGCTGCTGTAAATCAGAGACGCCGGCTCCCTCGCTCCCTCGCTCCCTCGTTCCCTCGTTCCCTCGTCCATCTGTCCGTCCGTCTACCTCTCTGTTTGAAGCAGAGCTGCATTTAATTCTCAGTCTCCCTCCCCCTCAGAGACCGAACACTCCAACCCTTCCTGTCCTTCTCTTTGTTTCTCTCTCTTCCTCCCACTCCTTCTCCCCCTCTTTCATTCCATCTCTCATCATCCGCCGCCTTCAGCTAACCAGCCTCCCAGCAGAGAAATATGAATAGAATTCAAATCAGCTGAGCTTTATTGTCTCCCGCCCCCAACCCTCCGTGTCTCTGTCCCTACTTTTTCAACTTTCCCGTCTGCTTCGTATCGATCGTCCCTGCGACCTCGCACCCACGCCGCGCAGCTTCCTGCGCATTAACCCCTTCCCTCGCCGTCTGTCCCGTCTGCAGTCGGCTCCCCGGCGCTCGGCCAAACCGCCGCCGTGACAGAGAGGAAGCGAAGGGAGGAGGACGCCGAAGCTGAAGGTGTTCGTTTGAAGATACGGAGTTAAAGTTTCTGGGACACCTGAGGCCGCGAACGATAACGAGATGGACGCAGCTTTACCTGTTGGACCAGGACCACAGAAGGATTAACGATAAAGCTTCACTTTGACAGTCCCCCAAGGACGTGGGGACGAAGGAACGTCCGTCATGATGACAGGTGTGCATCCATGCTCTCTGGAGGAGACCAAACACCTGGACAAACACAGCTTCTCTGGAGGGGTCTCCTTGAAGCTTAAGCCCAGTCCATCCAAGGTCACGAGGTCAGACAGCGGTCCCAGCGGTCCCAGCGGTCCCAGCGGTCCCAGCGGTCCCAGCGGAGCGTCGTCCAGTTCGTCCAGGCTGAGGCCACGCTTGGGTTCACCCTGGATGACACCTGCGCGTTTCGCTGCTAACGTTAGCAGGTCCGAACCTCTCACCGGTCCTGACTGAATGTCCTCCTGCCTCTGAGCCGCTGCAGACGAGGTGGACGGCGCTGAAGGTTCCCGGTTCGAATCCTGGCGGGGCCTCCCGGCCACCCTCGCCCTCTCAGATGTCTCAGATGTCTCAGATGTCTCAGCTGCCTTACTTGCCTCACTTCTCCGACGCTTCCTTGGACAGATGAGCAGACGTCCCCCGTCCTCATTAGCGTCCTCCGTCCAGGCCTGTGGCCTGCTGGTCCCTGTCACGCCTGCAGCCTCCAGCTGAGTAAAAATAAAGCTTCTTCTTCTCGCTCTCTTCTTGCTGACGTCCACAGGTGGACCTGCAGGCTGAAGGACGGACCTTCACACCTGCTGATCCGGTGGTCCTGGAGCAGGTGCTCAGGTGCTCAGGTGACCTCATCAACGTTATCAGGAGTAGATGTTCAGTGAGAGAGTGGTGGCGCCCTCATTAACCCCTGAATCAAACATCATCAACGTGATGACGTCACTGACGGGATGAAAAGGTTTAGACTTTAATTCCCAGGTGGGCGTGGTTTAAATCACTGCACTGAACGGTTTTATTAATGAAAGTGTGTCAAGGTTGAATATTGATGCTTTAGGGAAAGAGCTGTCCAAATCCTCGAGACTCTTCGAGACTCAGAAAGTGATGTGAGGATGGTTCCCGGTCCACCGTGCCGCTGCCTGGCCTCACCTGCGCCAGCCCAGCAGCCATCTGCAGGTGCGCCAGCTGTTTCCACGGGGGAGGCCGGTGTCCTGCCACATCTGCACAGCTGCGTGGCATCGCCGCAGACGTCTAACGCTTTCCTGAAAGGAACCAGGCGCTCTCAGGAAGTCTGGGAGCGCATCTTGGCGTCGGTGCTAAAATGATTCATTTTTCCCGTGTGGAGGTCGAGCCGCTCGATTTAGAGAAGAGCCACCAGTTAATCAGTGTCACAGCTTGAGCTCCACGACTGCAGCACAGAGCTGCTTATATAATGTATGAGTGTGGGATTCCCAGCAGCTCTGCCTCCTCCACTCAGCAGTCTGGGGGGGGGGGGGGGGGGGGAGCGTTGATGTTTGTGGTCGTGATGATGAGCGGGAAGGACTCAGACTGGCCCCCAGCTCCCCTGCTCGTTAATTATCTAATAATTAGGGGAAGCATCTTATCGGGGATCCCTGCCGTCAGCTCCATCAGCGGTGGTGAAAGATGACGCTCTGAAGGCTCAACGTCCACACGTCTCCACAGGAAGCACCTCCGTCCCTCTGGAGGACGCACAGACGGTCCTCTGACCCCGTCCTCTGTCCCCGTCCTCTGTCAAAGCCGTGTGGCGATGAATATAACTCAACTGGACTCCAGGTGGCGCTGAAGATCAGCTGCTCCCTCTGCTGCTGAGATGTTTCAACTCTGCAGTCCGACAAAAGCTGCGATGTTGGATGAATGGATAGATGGATGGATGGATGGATGGATGGATGGATGGATGATGGATGATGGATGGATGGATGGATGGATGGATGATGGATGGATGGATGGATGGATGATGGATGGATGGATGATGGATGGATGATGGATGATGGATGGATGGATGGATGGATGGATGGATGGATGATGGATGATGGATGGATGATGGATGGATGGATGATGGATGGATGGATGGATGATGGATGATGGATGGATGGATGGATGGATGGATGGATGGATGGATGGATGATGGATGGATGGATGGATGATGATGGATGATGGATGGATGGATGGATGGATGGATGGATGGATGGATGGATGGATGGATGGATGGATGATGGATGGATGGATGATGGCTGGATGGATGGCTGGATGGATGATGGCTGGCTGATGGATGGATGATGGATGCTGGATGGCTGGCTATGATAGATGATAGATGATGATGGATGATGGATAATAATAGATAGATAGATAGATAGATAGATAGATAGATAGACAGATAGATAGATAGATAGATTTTTCCCCACTTGTGGATAATCTTTTTCACTGTTGAATGACAGTCTCCAAATTGTTTGGAGGAGGTTTTATAATCCCTCTGAGATTGGTGGACAGCAGCAGCTGCTTGATCAGTGCTGATGTCATTCCTCATTGGCGTTGTGTTGACACACACCAGAACCTTCTAGAAAACAGCCAGAACCTCTGAGAGGCACTCAAACCCGCTGATGACCCGGCAGCTGGCCGAACCGCTGCAGCACCAGGCGGTTCTGATACGGAGGCTACAGTCCTGGATGCAGCAGTTGTGGGTTCGACTCCCGGCCCCTTCGACCCTCTACTGTGTGTCTCTCTGTCCCTCCGTCCTGTCTGTCTGTCTTCACTGTCAGTCACCACTGAACCAGTTCATCATCAGCTCCTGCAGTCCCTCCACCTGCTGCTCTGCTCATGGATGAATGGATGGATGGATGATGAATGGATGGATGGATGGATGATGGATGAATGGATGGATGGATAGATGGATGGATGGATGGTGGATGGATGATGGATGGATGGATGGATGGATGGATGGATGGATGGGATGGATGGATGGATGGATGGATGGATGGATGGATGGATGGATGGATGGACTGATGGATGGATGGATGGATGGATGGATGATGGATTGGATGGATGGATGATGATGGATGGATGATGGATGGATGGATGGATGGATGGATGGATGGATGGATGGATGGATGGATGGATGGATGATGGATGGATGGATGGGATGGATGGATGGATGGATGGATGGATGGATGGATGGATGGATGGATGGATGGATGGATGGATGGATGGCTGATGGCTGATGGATGGATGATGGATGGATGGGATGGATGATGGATGGATGGCTGGCTGGCTGGATGGCTGGCTGGCTGGATGGATGGATGGTGATGGCTGGCTGCTGGATGGATGGATGGATGGATGGCCTGGCTGATGGCTGGCTGGCTGGCTGGATGATGGATGATGGATGATGGATGGCTGGCTGGATGGGATGGATGATGGGATGGATGAATGGTTTGGCCCTGCTCCTGACCTGTTCCACCCACCAGTCCAGTCCAGTCCAGTCATCCCAGTCCCCAGTCCCTGGTCTCCACCCAGGTCTCTGCTCCTGTCCTCAGGCTGCATGTCCACCCTCAGAGACACACAGACAGAGACAGAGACAGACAGCAGCAGTTCTCTCTCTCTGCAGCATGAATCAAGGAGGATTATGGGGGCTGAGCCCCGACATGCATGAACATGCGAGCTAACAAGGGACTGTTTATGGGGGGGGGGGGGGGGGGGGGGGGGGGGGGGGGGGGGGGGCTGCAGCGCTCAGTTGGAGCTGGATGCCGCAACGGACTCATAAATAAGTACTGCAGCAGGAAGCCCCTCTGCTGCAGCGCTGGACCGGCCTCTGATTGGACGAGGGGACGAGCGTGTTTGACGCTCGACAGCCGCGGACGAGACCTGCTGTCATGGAGACGGCGACTCAAACACAGACGTTGGGACGTGAACGCGTGGAACCCACATTTCATTCACAGAACCAAATAAAACACATCAAACACTGAAGTGAGACGTTTTTACCGTTTCATGAAAAACACAGAGTCATTTAGAGGCTGATGTTTGAAGAATGGATGGATGATGGATGTCCAGGTGGACACTGAGGTCTTTGTCCTCCTCCACCACTTCCACTTCTTCTCCATGATGGAGATACTGTTGGACTTGTTCCTGGTCCTGAGTCTCCACACCACAAAGTAGTCCAGCAGAGTCTCTGTCCTCTCTGTCCTCAGTCTCTGGTCCTCTGGTCCTGTCCTCAGTGTCTGTCCTGGTCCATCAGTCCTCTTTCCTCAGTCTGGGTCCTCTGTCCTCTCTGTCCTCCTGATCCAGTTCTCTGTCCTCAGTCTCTGGTCCAACAGTCCTCTGTCTTCAGCCTCTGGTCCATCAGTCCTCTGTCCTCAGTCTCTGGTCCATCGTCCTCTGTCCCCAGTCTCTGGTCCATCAGTCCTGTCCAGTCTGTCTCCAGTCCTCTGTCCAGCAGTCTCTGTCTCAGTCTCTGGTCCAGCAGTCTCTGTCCTCAGTCTCTGTGGTCCAGCAGTCCTCTGTCCTCAGTCTCTGCCAGTCTCTGTCCAGTCCTCTGGTCCAGTCTCTGTCAGCTCTGGTCCAGCAGTCCTCTGTCTCTCAGTCTCTGGTCCTCCAGTCGTCTGTCCTCAGTCTCTGGTCTCAACTCTGTCCCAGTCTCTCTGTCCTCAGTCTCTGGTCCTCCAGTCGTCTGTCTTCAGTCTGTGGTCCAGCAGTTCTCTGTCCTCAGTCTCTGGTCCTCCAGTCGTCTGTCTTCAGACCTTGGTCCAACAGTTCTCTGTCCTCAGTCTCTGGTCCTCCAGTCGTCTCTCCTCAGTCTCTGGTCCAGCAGTTCTCTGTCCTCAGTCCATCTCTCTGTCTCTAGGTCCAACAGGTCTCAGTCTCTGTCCTCAGTCTCTGGTCCAACAGTCTCTGTCCTCAGTCTCTCTGGTCCAGCAGTCGTCCTGTCCTCAGTCTCTGGTCCAGTCGTCTGTCCTCAGTCTCTGGTCCAGCAGGTCTCTGTCCTCAGTCTCTGGTCCTCCAGTCGTCTGTCCTCAGTTTCTGGTCCAACAGTCCTCTGTTCTCAGTCTCTGGTCCAGCAGTTCTCTGTCCTCAGTCTCTGGTCCAGCAGGTCTCTGTCCTCAGTCTCTGGTCCTCCAGTCGTCTGTCCTCAGTCTCTGGTCCAGCAGTCCTCTGTCCTCAGTCTCTGGTCCAGCAGGTCTCTGTCCTCAGTCTCTGGTCCTCCAGTCGTCTGTCTTCAGTCTCTGGTCCAGCAGTTCTCTGTCCTCAGTCTCTGGTCCTCCACAACTGCAGAGTCATCTGAGTGTTTCTGGCAGATGTCTGGACTGGTTCTGGTTCTGGAGGTCTGAGGTGTCCAGAGTGAAGATCAGTGGTCCGAGTCAAGTCCCCTGTGGTTCTCCTGAGCTGCTGACACTCAACCATTCATGATGGTGGAGACATCCAGCTGTGTCTTCTGGAGGGTCTTTGGTAAAAGTGTCTCCAGGACCTTCATGATGGTGGATGTCAGAGCTCCAGGTCTAGAGTCACTGGGAGAAGATGGATGAGATCTTATTGGTACTAGAACCAGGCAGGATGTCTTCCACAGCTCTGGAACCTTCTCCTGGTGCTACAGGGTCCCACATAGCTGGTCCACACAGACCTTCAGGACTCTGGGACTGACACCATCTGGACCAGCTGTCTATATAGACGGGTGGAGGTCAACGCTTGGATGACGTCTATATAGACAGGTGGAGGTCAATGCTGGGATAACATCTATATAGACGGGTGGAGGTCAACGCTGGGATGACGTCTATATAGACAGGTGGAGGTCAACGCTGGGATGACAGGTCTATATAGACAGGTGGAGGTCAACGCTGGGATGACGTCTATATAGACAGGTGGAGGTCAACGCTGGGATGACATCTATATAGACAGGTGGATGAACGCTGGGATGACGTCTATATAGACAGGTGGAGGTCAAATGCTGGGATGACATCTATATAGACAGGTGGAGGTCAACGCTGGGATGACGTCTATATAGACAGGTGGAGGTCAACGCTGGGATGACGTCTATATAGACAGGTGGAGGTCAACGCTGGGATGACGTCTATATAGACAGGTGGAGGTCAACGCTGGGATGACGTCTATATAGACAGGTGGAGGTCAACGCTGGGGATGATGACGTCTATATAGACAGGTGGAGGTCAACGTGGGATGACGTCTATATAGACAGGTGGAGGTCAACGCTGGGATGACGGTCTGGGATATAGACAGGTGGAGGTCAACGGGATGCTGACAGGTGGATGACGTCTATATAGACAGGTGGAGGTCAACGCTGGGATGACGTCTATATAGACAGGTGGAGGTCAACGCTGGGATGACGTCTATATAGACAGGTGGAGGTCAACGCTGGGATGACGTCTATATAGACAGGTGGAGGTCAACGCTGGGATGACATCTATATAGACAGGTGGAGGTCAACGCTGGGATGACGTCTATATAGACAGGTGGAGGTCAACGCTGGGATGACAGTCTATATAGACAGGTGGAGGTCAACGCTGGGATGACGTCAGGTGGAGGTATAGACAGACAGTGGAGGTCAATGCTGGGATGACGTCTATATAGACAGGTGGAGGTCAACGCTGGGATGACGTCTATATAGACAGGTGGAGGTGAACGCTGGGATGACGTCTATATAGACAGGTGGAGGTCAACGCACTGGGATGACATCTATATAGACAGGTGGAGGTCAACGCTGGGATGACGTCTATATAGACAGGTGGAGGTCAACGCTGGGATGACAGACAGTGGGAGGTCAAGGCTGGGATGACGTCTATATAGACAGGTGGAGGTCAACGCTGGGATGACGTCTATATAGACAGGTGGAGGTCAACGCTGGGATGACATCTATATAGACAGGTGGAGGTAAACGCTGGGATGACGTCTATATAGACAGGTGGAGGTGACAACGCTGGGATGACGTCTATATAGACAGGTGGAGGTCATGGGATGACGTCTATATAGACAGGTGGAGGTCAACGCTGGGATGACGTCTATATAGACAGGTGGAGGTCAACGCTGGGATGACGTCTATATAGACAGGTGGAGGTCAATGCTGGGATGACGTCTATATAGACAGGTGGAGGTCAATGCTGGGATGACGTCTATATAGACAGGTGGAGGTCAACGCTGGGATGACGTCTATATAGACAGGTGGATGGTCAATGCGTGGGGATGACGTCTATACAGGTGGAGGTCAACGCTGGGATGACGTCTATATAGACAGGTGGAGGTCAACGCTGGGATGACATCTATATAGACAGGTGGAGGTCAACGCTGACTGCTGGGATGACATCTATATAGACAGGTGGAGGTCAACGCTGGGATGACGTCTATATAGACAGGTGGAGGTCAACGCTGGGATGACGTCAACGCTGGGATATAGACAAGGTGGAGGTCAAACGCTGGGATGACGTCTATATAGACAGGTGGAGGTCAACGCTGGGATGACGTCTATATAGACAGGTGGAGGTCAACGCTGGGATGACGTCTATATAGACGGTGGAGGTCAATGCTGGGATGGATCAAGGTGCTGGGATGACGTCTATATAGACAGGTGGAGGTCAACGCTGGAATGACGTCTATATAGACAGGTGGAGGTCAACGCTGGGATGACGTCTATATAGACAGGTGGAGGTCAATGCTGGGATGACATCTATATAGACAGGTGGAGGTCAACACTGGGATGACGTCTATATAGACAGGTGGAGGTCAATGCTGGGATGACGTCTATATAGACAGGTGGAGGTCAACGCTGGGATGACGTCTATATAGACAGGTGGAGGTCAACGCTGGGATGACGTATATATAGACAGGTGGAGGTCAACGCTGGGATGACGTCTATATAGACAGGTGGTTATTAAGCTGCAGCTATACGTTTTATTTATTTGAAACCTTTTATTTGATCAGCGTTTTACAAATAAGGGAATGAATCAAATGAATCTTCATGGTTCTTAGTTTTATTTCAAAGCAGTGTTTACTTCCATGTCAACAAGTTTACAGTAAATTGTCTTGGTTCCACACATCCAGTTCAACAGAAGCAGCCAAAGTTCAGTCTTTAGCAGAGTTTGAGGTTTTCCTTTGTTATAACAGGTAAAAACAGCAATAAATGTAGCAGTTTTCTTTTTGTTGTTCTATAATTTCATAAATGCAACAAACTATAGCTCTTTAACAGTCGATGACAAAAAAAATTGGAAATGAAACTTAAATTTTTTATCTTGCACCTTTAGCATTAAAAACTTAAAAAACTGCCAAAGATACTAGGAATAAGCTTTTGGGTGGATTCAAATCTCCGATTACAGAATAACTATATATAAAACTTAATTCACTGTTATCTTCATTTTACGGGTGAAATAAATTTTATGGCTCCAGATGAATTTTATTACGAGGAGAAGGACGAAAAATGGCTCTTTTGATAGTAAAGGTTGCCGACCCCTTATCTAGATCACCTGTAGGAGTCTACATGTCTACATGTGGTCCTGTGATGGACAGGAGACCTGTCCAGGTGATGGACTGGAGACCTGTCCAGGTGATGGACTGAAGACCTGTCCAGGTGATGGACTGGAGACCTGTCCAGGTGATGGACTGGAGACCTGTCCAGGTGATGGACTGGAGACCTGGTCTTCATCAGGAAGGTCCCTCCATCTGATCCAGGTTCTGGTCCAGGTTTCTTCCTCTTAAAGTGGAGTTTTTTCTTGCCTCTGTTTGGCTTAAAGTTTTTTTTCTCCCTCTGTGGGAGTTTTTATCTCCATTATCCTTGATTAGGATTCAATATTATAATTATAATGATATTTATAATTATAATTACTGATATTTGCTTGGGGGTCATGATCTGGGTCTCTGAAGAGCTCCTAGAGATAATTGACATTGTAACAGACGCTATACAAAAAAACTGAATTAAATTCTTCGCTGTCTTCGCTGTTTTCGCTGTCTTCGCTGTCTTCGCTGTCCTCGCTGTCTTTGCTGTCTGCTGTCTTCGCTGTCCTCGCTGTCTTCGCTGTCTTCACTGTCCTCGCTGTCTTCGCTGTCTTCGCTGTCCTCGCTGTCCTCGCTTTTTTCGCCGTTTTCGCTGTCTTCGCTGCCTCGCTGTCTTCGCTGTCTTCGCTGTCTTCGCTCCTCGCTGTTTTCGCCGTTTTCGCTGTCTTCGCTGTCCTCGCTGTCCTCGCTGTCCTCGCTGTCCTCCCTGTTTTCGCCGTTTTCGCTATCCTCGCTGTTTTCGCCGTTTTCGCTGTCCTCGCTGTTTTCGCTGTCTTCGCTGTCTTCGCTGTCTTCGCTGTCTGCTGTCTTCGCTGTCCTCGCTGTCCTCACTGTTTTCGCTGTCTTCGCTGTCTACTTTCTTTTCGCTGTCCTCGCTGTCTTCGCTGTCTTCGCTGTCCTCGCTGTCTTCGCTGTCCTCGATGTTTTCGCTGTTTTCGCTGTCCTCGCTGTCTTCGCTGTCCTTGCTGTTTTCGCTGTTTTCGCTGTCCTCGCTGTCTTCGCTGTCCTCGCCGTCTGCCGTCTTCGCTGTTCGCTGTCTTGCTGTCTGCTGTCTTCGCTGTCTTCGCTGTCCCAGCTGTTTTTGCCATTTTCGCTGTCCTCGCTGTTTTCGCTGTCTTCGCTGTCTGCTGTTTTCGCCGTCTACTGTCCTCGCTGTCTTCGCTGTTCACTGTCCTCGCTGTCTTCTGTCACAGATGTGCAGAAATGTGAAGCAGCAGCGATTCTTCATCAGACGCCTGATGCTCTCAGCCATGGAGACACTAATTTGTCTCGGGGGGGGGGGTGAAAACGAGGAGGACAGGGGGAGGGAGAGGAGGAGGAACAGGGGGAGGGAGAGGAGGAGGGACAGGGGGAGGAGTCTGGAGCTTCTCCTGGATCCGTTGAAAATCTCTCAGTCAACATGTTCACGCTCGAGGAGATGCTGCTGCGGAGCTTCACTCTGGTTTGTTCTCTAACTAAACCAACGTCGTCATCACCGTTCCATCACACTAGTGTCCTGGTGCTGGTGGAGAAGCTCACTGGTGTCACTGTTGTTGAACCAGCCAGGAAGATGATTGATGGGTTCCTCCTCAGACACCTGCTCGCTCTGTTCCTGAAACTCCTCAGGTGTTGCTTGCGACACATCAGTCTGGTGGAGCGACGACGGTCAGATGTTTAGACTCATCAAATAATGAAAAATGAAAAATAAAAGAAAACTGTTGCACTGCTCAAAGTGAGACTCTCAGTTAAAGGTAGGGTAAGCGATTATTCACGACATCTTTAATCGTAATCCTGTTCCAGCTGAAATCAAACCAACCTTCCCACAGCAGGTCCGACCCACCCAGATACCGTTGAGGTATCAGACTACTGGTGGCAGACTGTGTTTGACCCGCAGTGATCCCCCCACTTTCAGCCAATTCGTGGTTTAAGTTACGCTGTTTTAGTTATTCACGGATTTTTCCGAAATATATAATATAATTTAAAAAAAACTTTAAAAATCGCGGAAACATCACAGGATGTTGTGCCGTTCTCTCACAGTGAAGAAATGTTGTGAGCCAGCCTGGCCCCTTTAAGAAGGTAGCCTTATGGGTAATGGTGTGGCCTTATGGGTAATGTAGTGTGTGTGTCGTGCAGCCCAGCGTGTATAGATTTACATTCTCTGTTAACCGACAGGAGCCCAACAATACAACCTGTGTGATGTTCCAGAATAAAGTTCCCGTTCCATGCAGAGAAAACCAGACTTTTTCTTTTGTTTTTGTTAGCGTGTTAGCTTACCAAAAATAGCACAATAGCAGCGGTTTGTTTACTACGGTTCAGAGACCAGAGGCTGTGAAGGTAACAGAAAGACCACAGTACATATTTTAAACACATTATTTTTGATTTTTTTTGGGGGGCGCCGGTCCCCATTAACCGCGAAAAATAAGGGATCGCTGTCATGCTAATATCGGAGTCAGCGACAGACATTTTTACTGGGATACTGGTTTTGTGGCGGATCCATCACACATGAAGCTCACTGAGCCGTGGAGGCGACGTGGCAGCGCCGGGTCGTTGGTCGTTGGTCCGGGTCGTTGGTCGGGTCGTTGGTCCGGATCGTTCTCAGGTGCAACAACAGTCCCCCTGTTCTCTACGCCGACCCTCTTCCTGTCTGTGTTGTGTGTCACTGGAAAAACACTCGTTCGTGGTCATCTATTATTGATCGGCCGCGGCGGTGAATTATGGATGACCGCGTCCCTCTGAGAGCTCTGATGAATCTTCCTTCAGACCGTCGCCGCTGGGTAACCACACGTTCACGCCCGTTTGGTTGGTGAAACGTGCGCGCCGCCCTCAACCGACCACCAGGGGGCTGGTGAGTCAGTCTCCTCTGACTTCTGTGTTAAAAACTTTTCCAGCTGAATTCAGGTTTCACATCTGTACGGCGTCACTTCTTTTATAACTGAGGCTGTAGTGCTTTGATTGACAGCTGGTACAGCCAATAGCGAGCTTCCATCGCTTTACCTGCTCACTGCTTCTGAGCTGTGAACTAAACTGGTCCTTTAAGGAACCGCAGGTTCTGGCGCCTTGATGACTCTGAACTTAGATAAATCTCTGATTCATCCAGGATATGAGAGAAAGTTATTCACATTAGAATATAAATATAAACCTCTAACATAACTCAGGTTTGTTGACTTTGTTGTAAAATTTAAAGTTCAGAAAATTGTGACTGATGAATTTAATATTGCAACTTTATGACATGAAATATGGACTTTATACCCTAAGATAACAAATATTTGTTGCAAAACTGCAAATTTTGCTACTTTGTAAAAAAAAAAAAACATTGTCATAAAATCTAAAATTTCATAAAATCATGACTTTTTGTTGCACAATCAGGAAATTAAAAAAATTGCAACTTTTGCACAAAACAATCTCAATTTTCTGTGTTTGAACTCAGTTGTAAAACTTATTAACTTAATGTTGTAACTTATTGTCATAAAACATTCACTTCTGCAAAACGACTTTTTCATATAAATTTGCAAATGTATGTCCTAAATCAAAAACATTTGCAGTATCACAAACTTGGCCTAAAAAAGCTAATTTTTGTCATAAAGTCTAAAATTTCACAAAAATCTTAAGTTTCTGATATCAAATCGTGACTTTATGTCCAACAATCAGGACATTTACAAAATTGCGATTTTCTTTTTTTTTTTTAATTTTTTTTGGAATTTTTGTCAAAAAAAGTTGCAATTCTCTAAATTTCCTTGTTTAACAAAACTGCAACTTGGACAAAGTAACTTTTGGAGAACTTCACATTTCTGTTGTGAAACTTGCAACTATTGAATCTAATATTGTATATTGAATTTTGCAAAAACTTTGTCCTAAATCAAACATTTTTGTGGTAAAAATAATGTTTTGCACGTTGCAAGTTTGACATTAAAAACTACTTTTTGTCATAAAATCTAAATTTAGCAAAATTGTGACTTTTTTACAAATTAAAAAAATGGACCTTTAGACAAAAAAAATCCCAACTTTTTAAACTTTTTTATTCATTTTTTATTTTCTTTTTTTTTTTTTTTTATTTAATTTAATTTTAATTTTTTTGTTTTGTTTCTATTGTAAAAATCATGATTTTTTTTTTAAAAATCCCCCAATTTTTTAAATTTTTATTAAATTCTATTATACCCAATGTTTTTTTGATTTTATTCATTTTTTATTCTTTTACGTCTAATTTTTGTTTCTATGATGAAAATCATGATTTTATTTTTATTTTTTAAATAAAATCCAAATGTTTTAAAATTGTATTAATATTTTTATGTTCTATTTCTAATTTTTGTTTCTATTAAAAGAATCATGATTTTTTTTTTAATTTTTTTAATTAAATCCCAAGGTTTTTTTTTAATTTTATTCATTTTTTAATTTTCTATTTCTAATTTTCATTACTATTGTAAAAATCATGATTTTAATTTTTTTTAATAAAGTCCCAACTTTTTTTTTAATTTTATTTAATTTTTTATTTCCTATTTCTACTTTTTGTTTATATTATGAAAATCATGATTTTTTTTTTTTCAAAATCAAATCCCCATTTTTATTTTATTGATTTTTTTATTTTAATCTTTGTTTCTATTGTGAAAATCATGATTTTTTTTTTTAATTTTTTAAATAAAATCCCAATGTTTTTTTTTTTGATTCATTTTTTTATTTTTATGTCTAATTTTTGTTTCTATGATAAAAATCATGATTTTATTTTTATTTTTTAAATAAAATCCCAATGTTTTAAAATTGTGTTAATATTTTTATGTTCTATTTTAATTTTTGTTTCTATTATAAGAATCATGATTTTTTTAAATTTTTTTTTAAAATTTTTTTTTTTATTTTATTCATTTTTTTAATTTTCTATTTCTAATTTTCATTACTATTGTAAAAATCATGATTTTAAAATTTTTTTTAAATAAAGTTTCAACTTTTTTTAAAATTTTATTTAAGTTTTTTATTTTCTATTTCTAATTTTTGTTTCTATTATGAAAATCATGATTTTCTTTCTTTTTTTGTTATTTTGGTCTGAAGGTGAAACAGCTGCTCAGCGTCGTCCTGCTGAAAGGACACCTGTCAGGTGGGATGGCAAAGGGGGAGGAGCTTGGGCGCCGCCACATCATTTCCACCAATGACATTAGACTGTTGAACAGGTTCAGAGGGAACCAGGACTATCCTGAGGATCACGTTGTCTTGGTTCGGTTCTGTTCTGGCCCGGTGACTCCCGCCTCGTCTGTAACGTGCCGCCATGACACCGTTCCTCACGCTGGCAGGAATGTGCGGTTTGTTTCCATGTGATAGAGAGATGAAAGCGTTCACCAGGTCTGGCTCGCTCTCGTTAGTCTCGTTAGTCTCGTTAGTCGTCGTTAGTTCGTTAGTCGTTAGTCGTTAGTCATCTGATTCGGGGGTGTGCTGCTAAACGCGGAGCGTGACGTACAAATGTGAACTTTAATTCATTTGCAGGCATGAACACATAATGGCGGTACAGTGTAATTGTTACTGGAAGTGCCCTCCTGAGTTTCCTCCTGCAGTTTCTTCTTCTCTCCTTCCTCTCCTCCTCCTCCTCCTCCCTTCATCTCCCGTTAGTCTCTCCATCCAGAGAGAATCATTAGCGCTCAGATATGATCGTTGGGATACATCAGAGGGAATCTGAACCCCCGCGTTCTCATGCTTCACCTCTTTTCAAATCTTCCCCTGCCTTTTTCTCTTCTCATTAACATTTGACATTTACGTCCCGTCTTCGTCCACCGTCTCTGAGCTGCTGTCTCAGCTCCTGCAGGTGGGTGATCGGGTCCACGGAACCATCCAGAACCCGGACAGCTGCCTTTCTGCAAGGAATGAATCCTTCCAGAGTCTCTTTCACCATCCGTTAGTTCAGCTCTGATGGACATTTTGTTACCCGTGAATCTTTATTTATTATCCTTCACCAGTCTGTCCATCTGTCCCATTAATCCGTCCATCAGATGTCTTGCTGTCCTCATCTGGCACCCAACCATCGCTCCACCCGTTCCCATCTGTCCATGTTAACGTGATTCTACTATCTACTATCCATTATTTATTATCATTCCAGTCTTTATCCATCCATTGGCCCGTCATCCCTCCATCCATCATTCATCATCCATCCATCCAGCCATCCAGCCATCCATCATCAGCCATCATCCATCCATCATCCATCCATCATCATCCATCCATCCATCCATCCATCCATCATTTATCATCCATCCATCCCTCCATCCATTATTTACCATCCATCCATCCATCCATCCATCCAGAGTCTGATGGATGAACCTGCCGATGAGGTTCTTTGACCTTCACCACAAACACAGCAGAGATCCAGAACCTTTAGAACCTTCAGAACATTCAGAACATTCAGAACCTTAAGAACCTGTAGAACCCTTGCAACCTTTAGAACCTTCAGAACATTCAGAACCTTTAGAACCTTCAGAACCCTCAGAACCGTCGGAACCTTTAGAACCTTCAGAACCCTCAGAACCCTCGGAACCTTTAGAACCTTCAGAACCCCCAGAACCTACAGAACCCTCAGAACCTTCATAACCCTCAGAACCTTTAGAACCTTCAGAACTTTCAGAACCCTCTGAACCTTTAGAACCTTTAGAACCCCAGAACCTACAGAACCTTCAGAACCATCAGAATCCTCGGAACCTTTAGAACCTTTAGAACCTTCAAAACCCCAGAACCCTCAGAACCTTCAGATTCCTCAGAACCCTCGGAACCTTTGAACCTCAGAATCAGAACCCATTCTTCTCCCTTCAGACCTCGAACTATAACTCAGAACCTTTAGAACCCTCAGGAACCTTCAGAACCCTTCAAAACCCCAGAACCCTCAGAACCTTCAGATTCCTCAGAACCCTCGGAACCTTTAGAACCTTCAGAACCCCCAGAATCCTCAGAACCTTCAGAACTCCATAGAACCTTTAGAATGTTCAGAATCCCTGGAACTCTCAGAACCTTCAGAACCCTCGAAACCTTTATAACCTTCAGAACCCCCAGAACCCTCAGAACCTTCAGAACCTTCAGAACCCTCGGAACCTTTAGAACCTTTAGAACCCCCAGAACCCTCAGAACCTTTAGAACCTTCAGAATCCCCGGAACTCTCAGAACCCTCAGAACTCTCAGAACCCTCGGAACCTTTAGAACCTTCAGAACCCCAAGAACCCTCAGAACCTTCAGAACCCTCAGAACCTTCAGAACATTCAGAACCCTCAGAACCAGAACCCTAAGAAACCTTCAGAACTCTCAGAACCTTCAGGACCCTCAGAACCTTCAGAACCCTCAGAACCCTCAGAACATTCAGAACCCTCAGAACCAGAACCCTCAGAACCCTCAGAACCTTCAGAATCCCCGGAACGTTCAAAACCCTCAGAACCCTCAGAACATTCAGAACTCTCAGAACCAGAACCCTAAGAAACCTTCAGAACTCTCAGAACCTTCAGAACATTCAGAACCCTCAGAACCAGAACCCTCAGAATCTTTAGAACCTTCAGAACCCCAAGAACCCTCAGAACCTTCAGAACCCTCAGAACCAGAACCCTCAGAACCTTCAGAACCTTCAGAATCCCCGGAACCTTCAGAACCCTAAGGTTTGTAAAGGACCACACATCGTGGCGTTCAACCAGGTTTGAACCTTGAATCGATTTGAAAGGAGACGAGGACCGATGAGACCAGGAGACCAGGAGGTGCAGGTTTGGATCTCCTCTGCCGGTGGCACTCCTCGTCTTCCTCATTTTCATTCTGGACCTGCTCCACGCCGCCGGCCCGGCT